>CAUYPK010171699.1:0-26655 GCA_963574355.1 Loris lydekkerianus | reverse complement strand
GAGGGCTGTCTGCTTGCTTTATTCACTATGTTCTTGGCTGTGCAGAAGCTTTTTAGTTTGATCAGGTCCCAATAGTGTATTTTTGATACTGCTTCAATTGCCTGGGGAGTCCTCCTCATAAAATATTCACCCAGGCCGATTTCTTCAAGAGTTTTGCCTGCACTTTCTTCAAGTATTTTTATAGTTTCATGTCTTAGGTTTAAATCTTTTATCCAGTGAGAGTCTATCTTAGTCAAACTGTGAAATTCTTAAGACAAACAGCTCATGTCATTTTTAAACCCATGAGCTAGTCTTCAAACTTGGGAAAATTTTACCTATGAAATTGCAAATGGATTGTGTAATCCATTTAATGTTGAACATGTTCAGTCAGAGGCAAACAATTTTAGATTTAGCGAAGACAAGCAAAAAAATTGGTAAAACGTTATTGTGTATTTTGTGAAAATCTAATGTAGACATCCAGTCCTCTGGTTGTTTCTATGAAGCAGATGTATTAGTATATTTGACTCAGCTTAGGGACAGAGATAATATTGGGTTACATAAAGAAGAGAAACTGACTTTAGATAGATTCATCACAGTGTGCCTTGGAGAAGCTCTATTTGAATTGAGGCCACCAGGGGACTGATATCCCTCTGAAAGGAGTATGTCAGAATCTTTGGTGATATTCAGGAAATTTTCCTTTATAATATTATCTAGAATGGTTTACATTCCTCTGGGGCATTCCTCTTCCCCTTCTGGGATATAATCATATGTTTGAACGTTTCATAGAGTCCCATAATTCTGCCAGGGAACATTCTGCTTTCTCTCTCTTCTTTTCTGCTGCTTTAACTATCTGAGTTTTCTCAAGAGCTTTATCCTCTACCTCTGGGATTCTTTCTTCTGCATGATCTAATCTATTGTTGATACTTTCTATTGCATCCTTAAGTTCCCTAATTGACTGCTTCAGTTGCTTCAGTTCTGCTATATCCTTTTTATATTCTTCGTATCTTTCATCTCTTATTTGATTCTATTTTTGGATTTCCTTTTAGTTATTTTCTACTTTCTCAGCAATTTCCTTCATTGTTTTTTGATTGTTTTCCACTTTCTGAGAAATTTCCTTCATTGTTTTCACCATCTGTAATTTTAAATTCCCCTTATGTCATTTCTAATATTTCTTTATAGGAGGAGTCCTCTGCTATAGCTACCTCATGATCCCTAGAAGTGGTTACTCCGAACTGGCATTTGGTGTTACCAGGATTTTTCTGCTGATTCTTCTTCATTAGTGCTTTTTGTATCTGTTTCCTTACCCTAATTATTCTTTCACTTCTTCTTGCTCTTTAAAGTTGTAATGAGTTCTTTTGGTAGGGGACCAGAAGGATGAGAAAACTGAAGAGCAAGAAGGGAAAAATGATTTAAAAAAGAAAGAAAAGAGAGAAGAAAGGGGGGTGAATAAAAGGAAATATTGACAAAAAAAGGAAAGACATTGAAAAAGAGAAACAGGAGTAATATAGGTGTATAGTAGAGTACTATGACCCAACCTTAAAGAGCCCCAACCTCTGGGGGTGCTGGGTTGGGTGATTCCCTTGAGGTCAACAGCTCTTTGCCAGTTGGATCAAACACAGTACCCCACCTCCACCAGATAGAGAGGAAAGCCAAAAATACTATAAATCAAACCAAAACAAATAAGCAAGAACACTTATGGGGTGACATTAGAGGAAAAAAGAACAAATAATAGGGGCAGAAACACTGGCAAAAAATGAAATTCTAATTGTTAAAGAAGGCAAAAATGAAAAATTGTATTTAAACTAGAATAGTGAAAAAAGAAAGAAAGAAAGAAAGAAAGAAAGAAAGAAAGAAAGAAAGAAAGAAAGAAAGAAAGAAAGAAAGACACACACCAGGGAAAAATGTTGAAAGTAAGAAAAAAACTGAACAAACAAAAAAAGAAAATTCCAAGAAAAACCCCCAAATCGAAGAACCAAACAGTATATATATCTTGCTGAATATTGTCCAGGCAACAGGTGATCTTCTGAGGTATAAGATGTTAATCACAATGTTGATACAGCTGTACAGAGATGGAGACTGGAGGTCTCTACTGATCTCTCAGACCCCGCAGGCTTGGGAGCCCAAAAATGTCCTCAGCCCACTTGAAAGACACTCCAAACTATGAACCTTGGCCAGGCAGAGGCTTTCCAAGGAAAGCACTTATCCCTGAGATCTCTCCCGGTGTGGCTTCCTGCTTATCCAGTGCACCAAGTCCAGACTCCCACTATGCCCCTGAGGGCCAAGGCTGTTAATCTGCCACACTTGGAACTCCGCACTTCCCCAGCATCTCAGTGCCCTACTTTGGGCAGCTCAATCACTAGATTGCTCGCCCAAGGTCTCCTGGCTGATCTCTGCACTGCAATACACGGGGGCAGCTCTCCCACAGCAGCTGTGCGGGCAGCCCACAGCTGACTGATATTAGCTCCCTTCGGGCTCAGTGTCTCAGACCAGGGCCCCAGACAACACCCAAAATCATCTGCACACACCAGCCCGAGATCTCCCAAGGCAGTTCAATCAAGTGCCCAAGTCCAAGATAACCAAAACAGCCTACAGGTAAGGCTTTTCCTGCTTGCAGTCTCGCTGTTGCTATGAGTACAGCTGCAGGCAGCCTCCAACCAAACAAACGCACCCACCACTTGCCAGATTTTCCACTGCTTCTGTCCTCCTTGTGGGGTCCAGAAGTCTCTCTCCAGCTTCCTGTGTCACCAAAGGGAAGCCTCTGGGCAAAACCCACTGGCCAGAGATGCCTGGAGTCTTTTCTCACCACTCTCACTGAACCTGGCAGCACAGAAGCTGTTACTTGGCTGCCATCTTTTTTGTCTCTTCTACAAGAAGACATTTCAATTCTATATATTTATGCACCCAATTTAAATGCTTCCAGATTCTTGAAACAGACTTTGCTTAGTTTGAGCAATATGATATCCTGTAACACCATAGTAACAGGAGACTTTAATACCCCTCTCTCAGAGCTGGACAGATCCCCTAAACAGAAATTAAACAAAGATGTTATAGATTTAAATGAGACCCTAGAACAACTGTGCTTGATAGACGGATATAGAACACTCCATCCCAAAGTTAAAGAAATATACATTCTTCTCATCATCCCATGGAACATTCTCCAAAACTGATCATATCCTAGGACACAAAACAAACCTCAACAGAATCAAAAGAATTGAAATTCTACCTTGCATCTTCTCAGACCACAAGGCACTAAAAGTGGAACTCAACTCCCAACAAAAATGCTCAACCTCACACAAAGAAATGGAAGTTAACCTTATGTTGAATGACAGTTGGGTGTGGGAAGAAATAAAAAAGGAAATAATTAACTTCCTTGAGTATAACAACAAGGAAGACACAAGTTACCAAAACCTATGTATGGGATACAGCAAAAGCAGTCCTCAGAGGAAATTTTATCTCTTAGATGCCTACATTCGAAAAACAGAAAGAGAGCACATCAACAAACTCATAAGCCATGTTATGGAATTGGAAAAAGAACAATCTAAGCCTAAACCCAGCAGAAGAAAAGAAATATCCAAAATTAAATCAGAGATCAATGAAATTGAAAACAAAAGAATCATTCAGAAAATTAATGAAATGAGTTGGTTTTTGAAAAAAATAAAATAGATAAACCTTTGGCTAGACTAGAAATAAAAAAGTAAAATCTCTAGTAACCTCAATCAGAAATGACAAAGGAGAAATAACAATTGATGCCACAGAGATACAAGAGGTTATCTCTGAATACTACCAGAAACTTTATGCCCAGAAATTCGACAACGTGAAGGAAATGGATCAATATTTGGAATCACACCCTCTCCCTAGACTTACCCCAGATGAAATAGAGCTCCTAAACAGACCAATTTCAAGCACTGAAATCAAAGAAACAATAAAAAATCTTCCAGCACAGATTTCCCCTTCAGTCCCCTTAAATGTCCCTCTCGCACCCATTTAGCCCCATAAAATATCCCCACTTCATCTCTTTAGGAAGATGGAGCTGAGAGATTTTGCTCTCCTGTCTTCTCACTTTGGCCAAATCAAATAAAACTTTCTCTGTCTCCAAGTATCAGGCCATAGGATTTGACTTCAACTGTGCACTTCAGGTACAATCCTGAATTTAGGGTTCAATAACATAGCATGAATCATACACTGGACAAAGGGATAATCCAGGTCCAGAGGAGGACAGAGTAGGATTGCTGCTGTCCACCCAGGCTGCACTGCCCACGGCACAGAGAAGAGCCAATGCACTGGGACAGTCGGGTGTGCCGTGGAGAAAGTTGATTCTGCAGAGAGCTAAGTGAGGAGACAGGCAAAATCTCTTACATCTGCCTCCCCGAGAATTGGGAAGGCAGAGCTTTTAAAGACAGTTTGGTGGGGATAGGATCAGGTAATCACAGTCTGCTGATTGGCTGGTTTCAGGGTATGATGTTTCTGTTACTGGAGGGAAGGACCTGGAAGATATTAAAAACTACTCCAGGGTAAAGCAGCAAACAGAGGGAACAATGATTACTATCAAATGAGGGGACAATGGCTGATGATTGCTATTATTTTAGCTAACCTGCTCCTTCACAGAGTTCTGAGCCCTTACTTTAGCTCTCACCTTGCACCCCTTCATCAATTTGTGAGGGTGGTTCCAGGACAGTGAAGGATTTCATCATGCTATCAGAACCAGCATGCAATTTAAAATCTATGATTCATTTATTTCTGGGATTTCCAATTTAATATTTTTGGAACACAGGTGACTATAGGGTAAGTAAAACTGTGGATAAGAAGGGACTACTGAAACTCCATAAAAGATTACATCAAGCATAGCAAATTTATGGCATTTGTGCTGTCACTCCTTCCTCCAGAGCCCATGAAAAGCATTTCATCTTTTTCTGCCAAGCCCAGAAACAGTTTCCCAATGCAGAAGTCTGGGCAGTTTCTGCCAGTTGTTTGAGGAATTGGCATTCAGACAAAACCAGAGCTATCTACCAAAATGAGTCATGGGCATAGCTGACTTGATTATATCACCAGAAATATGGCAAGTAGGAATTGTGAGATGAATTGTAACAGTAAAAGTGACTACCCAACCAGGTTCACCTGCCTGCTGCTCAAGAGGAAGCCAATACCCAGAAACAGCAGGGTTTACAGCAGAGAATGAGTTTATTCCACATACCACTAAGCAGGGAGATGGGAGGAATTTCTCAAATCAGCCTCCCTAAGAAATGGGGAGAGTGGGCTTTTAAAGATAGTTTGGTGGACATAGGATTAGGCAATCAGGGTCTGCTAATTAGCTGGTTTCAGGGTGGAACCATCAGTCCTTTGGGATGGGCCACTCTCTAGAAGGGTCAGCCAATCCACGGGATTGGAAGACTTTGGGTGGAGGGTCCAAGACCAATTGAGTCAGTCCCTTGGTTTGAGTGGGTCTGTTACTAGAATGCAGGACGTGGAAGAAATCTCAAACACTACCCTCAAGTTCCAAATAGGATGTTCTGTAAGGACAACCAGCCATGACTCCAGGTAAAGAAGCAAACAGAGGGAACAGTGATAATTATCAAGCAAATGAGGGGACAGTAGCTGATTATGATAATTATTGTAGCTAAGTTTGCAAAGTTTTGGGGCCCTTACTCTAGCTTTCTCACCTTACAGTCCTTCATCAATGTGTAAGGATGGTTTCATGACTACTAAAAAAACGCCATCAGATTCATGGATGTAGCACAGAGTAGGGGTGGATGAGGGGACAATTTGAACCTCTTTCTCTATAATGTTAAGCACAATTTTCACACTTATAAAAACAGGGATCATGATACCTGTTTCTCAAGGTTGTTGTGACGATTAATAATAGAGATAGACCATATATAATAAAATGACCTTAAAGTAGGTGCTTGCTAAATGTCAGTGCTAAATTCTAGCTGCATGATTTTTAAAGGGACATAAAGGGGTTCCGAGAGCAAAGCATCTGAAGTAGTTATAAGGGTTAGAAAATAGAATCAAGATGTTCATCAGAATTATTTGCGGCATATAAATGAAACATGAGGAATTCCCGCTTGATACGGAATGACCTACATAGTAACAAGATATCCTCCTCTATTTTGAGACTGGAAACTAGAGCAATGTTGTCCAAAGTGCAGTAGGGATATGAGTGGTGGGGCCTGGTGTCTACCAGCTGGGACATATTAGCTGCTTTGCTTTCATTGGGACCCAAATTGTGCTGTAATTTCAAACACAGCCTTTCAACTCAAACAAAGCAGACAATCAAGAGGGGAGAGCCTCCAGAGGTAACTAGGGTACAAAAAAAGAGACCTTTTTAGAATTCTTCTGCTGTGTTAAGGTGGAGTTGTTTTCCTGCTGGCTGGAGGACAAGAACTTCTTTGGCTCATGAAAAGTAACACTGGTTATTGTTTAAGGTGGTCAGGTAGCCTTAGCTTTTTTGTGTGCATTAATAAAATAAAGCGTGAACCACTTAAACAGATCAATGGTAAGGAGATATGGCACAATTACAAAAACTCTTTGTGTGGTAATGGCTAAAAGTGGGGTCTGAGGGAACAGAGCGAGTAAGGAGGGTTCCCCTCATCTAGATAGCTCCCCTCCTTTAGGCCTGCCTTTAATTTTGCAAATGCCTGCCCGTGGGCTGCAATGCAGCACCTAGGTAGAAAAAGGAGCTGAGGGTGAAAGGATTCAACACAGTCACTTTAAACAATTACCAGATGGTTTAATTCAGTCGCTCTCTCCCTTTAATTGAGAAACAACTCATGCTTTGCAATTTAGTCCTTTTCCACATTTAATTAGGGACTCCAATCTGTAAAGGGTGAGTGCTATCAATCAAATCAGAGTGGCAGCACTCATTTCCACATAAACAGCGGAGAGGTAGTTATTACCATAGAAGGTCCATTCTCAATGATCTTTAATCAGTCAAGGTTTTTTTTCCTGGCATTTATTAAGTGCCTTTTCACCAGTTACCATGTAGCTCAGAGTCTAACAGTGTTTTACCCATTTAAGGTAAGTAAACAGGGAAAATTGTAACACAATGTAGGAACAAAATGGTAATATTTTTTTCTCATCCATTGCAAATGTCAAGGCTGAACACTCCTATAACAAAAGACAGATTGACAAGAGAAAAGCAGCATAACAAGTTTATTTAATCAAAGTTTTATGTGACAAAGAGCCTTCAGAAATGAAATTCCAGAGACTAAAAAACCCCAGTATTTTTATGATAAAAGAAGTGGGTAGTTGTGGAGAAACACAACTGGACAAAAAAGATATGATCAAATGGTAATGTAACAGAGGAAATGGCCTAAAAACACAACAAACATGTTTTCTTTAAAACCTCCCCCACTGCTTTGGGTACTAAATCCTGCATTCCTGCCTTAGGCCGCATCAGGAGGGGCAGGGTTTTTGTGCTTTGTGCTACAGGAGATGGCTCAGCTGAACTGTCCAGTTGGGAGTTCCAAGTGGGCTGAAGTCTGGGCAGAGGTCACGAGATTGATTGTCCTCAGCGGAGATGGCACAATCAGAATCATTAACTGTAATTGAACAACAAGTTCCTAGAATTGAAAACCTTTCTCAAAGCTCTGTTCTTCTATTAAGGACAATGACATTTAGACATGAGCCTCCATCTTCCTCACTTGCCAGTAAATTAACAAACTCCTCCTTCCTTCTTCTCAGACCATTTGTCCTCGTACTTCTGATGGGTCCTCAAGGACAAGTGCTGAGCTTTCAGTAACAATAATAGGCTGATGGGGGAGCCCAGCAAGGCCTGTCTGTCCAGATTCTTTTTGCCTTTCTGTGTAGTGTTCCTTTTCTTTGGGTAGAATGGGACACCTGTTACACAGGTTCTTATTACCTATGTTCAGGGGAGGGAGCCCAGAGTGAACTTTCCAGGTTTCATGGCTTGCTTTGGTGTTTTGAAGACCAAGGATATTGAAGCAAATTCAGCTGTAAGTTGAACTGCTGAACTGCTGGGCATTTAAACCCGGACCCATGCAGTGACCCTTGGTCAGCTATAAGTGGGGTTTGCAAAGGTTGGCTCCTATGAATGAGTTGGAATAATGATTCAACTTAGTCCACGAGCCCTGAAATAAGTTTCACATTGTATTAGAAGATACACTTGGGTAGGGGGGACCACTACAAATTACATGGTTATGGAATAATGTTATCAGGTAGACAAACTCAGCTTAGAAAGAAACAAAAACTAATAAAATGCAAAGCATTACTGATGTTGCTGAAGTTTCCCAAGAAGTAAGCCAACAATGTTAATATGCAGCTTTGACAAGGCATCAAAAAGCTATGGAGAGATGGAAACACCTATAAGTTAATCCAGTTACCATCTAGGTAATTTTGGTGTGTTTTCTGGTTGAAAACCTAGCATCCTTATGCACTGGGTTTTTTTAGGAGACAGATACTATATACACAGCAGATTTTAATCTCTGTAACAAACACCTCTAATGTACTTGCTGAGGTTTGTACTATTTTTACGAATTTAAACAAAATTAAACTGAGCCATGAAACTTAATATTACCTTGAATTTATAGACCACTCTACCTAACTCCCTTTATTCTTTGGCACTTACAAAGTCAATTCACTTCTGTCTGGCATAATTTTCAAAGTAAAGTACAAGATTTACCAATCAAATCCTCCTCATCTCCCAGTAAATTTTACTAACCCTTTCCTTCACAGCAATCTTTTGCAATTACACAGTAATTTCTCTATAAGGTCCTCCAAGTGTTTTGCAAACATTAATTAAGCTTTGCAATGCCCCAGCAAGCGAGAAGACCAGCTTTATATCCAGGAGTCCTCCTCATGCTGTGCTGGTGGTTGGAATGACATTTGTTCCTGTCACTCGAATCAGCACATTGAGCTCCAACCTGTGGGAGGAGAGGATGGGCTGATTCTGTCAGAATTACAAACGATACCACAATGCCTCTGCTTGCTTTAGCTAAGGAAAACGGTGAGACAAGAAATCACTGTCTTACACGGTGTGTGAAGATATTTTTATCTGTAAGCCTAAATAACTGATCTGATACTTATTAAATTGTTTTGAAATTAATTTAAATTTAATGTTCCGTCTATCCTATTCTCTTCATAAATATTATGTTAGTAACAGTCTTAAATTTTATGTAACTAACCAGTGGAAAATGAGAAATTGCCACAAGGATCTTATCGCACCTTCTAAATGTACAAATATAAGACTTTACCTTATAAACAACAGGTAAATAAGTAAATGAAGGTAGGAAGGAATTAACTGAGGGAACTCACCTCTCCTCTCCAGCCCAGAAGGTATGAACTCTCTTAAGATGCTTGAGGCTTAACTGATACTTGGTCTGCTAAGCGAAGTTGAAATTTACATGAAAAATTTTTAAGCTATTTTCTTTTTTATCTTATAAGAGATTACGGGGTTCACTTCTGGCCCAGCAATGCAGGCTGGCTACTTCCCAGCATACTAACAGCACAGCAGGCCTAACCAAGCTACCAATAGTTGCGGGTGCCTGTGGAAGTACTGAAGGGGAGAGTCTTATCTTGATGTGCTTGCATTGCTAGTAATAATGATTAAATAAGCTTAAAACCAACATACAAGTATTAGTTATAAGTAGGTTAGGAATTGAATTAAGGACATGATTGCAGAGGATGAGCAAGGGAAAACAGAAACAGGAGAGGAGTGAATTCAGAAGAACCCTAAACCTAACACATCATGCTGCTGAAGGCCTGGCTCCTTTAAAACTGAAGAAGTGTCTGGCTGGAATTTCATTCCTTCCCCAGCTCGACTCCAGAGGTCTCTAAGCAGGCCAGGCTCCCTGGAAAGGGCAGAGGGAGAGGGGAGGACTTTTGTAAAGTTAGACATGCAGAATGCTTAAACTTTGTTAAAGAAGGCAAGATTTGCTCCAGACCAGATAAGGAGATAAAATATCTCTTTTCTGCTGTCACCTTGGTATGACCAGAAGTGTCTGTCTGAACAACAAGCTTCTTGAGTATTACTTGTCACTCCTGTGATTTGTGTGCTGGCCTAATTGGGGCCTTCTCTGACACCCTGACCTCAGACTGTTTTTCACCATCCCATACTCTGTTAAAGATCATAAATACCTTAGAACAGAGTTCTCAACCAGTGGGTAGCACCCCTTTGTAACAATGAAAATACATCCTGCCTATCAGATATTTACATTATGATTCATAACAGTAGCAAAATTACAGTTATGAAGTAGCAACAAAAATAATTTTATGGTTGGGGGTCACCCTAACATGAGGAACTGTATTAAAGGGTCGTGGCCCTAGGAGGCATTAGGAGGCATTAGGAGGACCACTGCCTTAGAGTAATAAAAGAAAAAAGTAAATCCATTCAATTAATGTAGTTAGTTAAAGAAATAGTTTAATCAGGAAGATGCAAGAACTGCATCAGAATTGTTTGCCTTTCCCTCATGAGATTTATGATTAAAACACTGGTGTATGAAATAAGAATGGAGCTGGCCTGGGACAAGACGCTACATGCAGACTCCTGGCCCAGCTATCTCCTAAACTTTATCTTTGTCTCTTGTTTTTCATTTTCTTTGTCCTCTGGTTTCAACCAAGCCACTGGGAGGGAACCCATAGCGTTGTTGGGGTTGCTACCCAACAAACAGTGTCTTCAATGCTGAAGACCCTGTATCGCTATCCCTACTTACTACAACTATTGGGAACTGTCTGCTGAGTGTGATGGCTTCTTGGGTCTCAGTGCTGACTGTACCTTGTGACTTCTTGAGAAGCTATACAAAATACTTTAGCAGGGCCCTACCCTACGCTAATTAAAACTCCATTTCTGGGGATGAGACAGGGCTGTGGGCATTTAAAATGAGTGATTTCTACCCACAGTCCTGGTTGATGCCCCATGGGGAGCAGCTATGGAACTTCCCAGGAGTCAGGTGAAGCAGCCCCACCTTTCCTGCAAGGTAACAGCTATGGAACCTCCAATTCTATGAAAAGTCCTCCACAAAAAGCTGTCTTTGCCCTTGCCAAATTGTCTTCTATGATTCTCACCAACCTTATATACTAAGTACCTGCTTGCTGGCTTGATACATTGGCCATTGTTGAGGCGAACTGGCTGGGCTGAACCTGTTCTCACCTTCAGGGTTAATGATGTTCCTGCTGTGGCACTAACACCCATGTCACACTATGCGGGCCTCTTGAGGGATGATATTCCAGGCTTGGGTGCCTAGACTCCATGTTAAACCTAAGAAGTATTACAGAAGGGATGAACTCAGATTTGAAGAGCAGAAGGCAAGTGCCATGCAGTGAATCAAGGAATATCCACTACAAATATTTTGCAGAAATACAGCAAAACAGGTTAGCTGGGACTATCCCAAAGATGCTACCTTGGTCAGCATGAAGCAAGGAAAGACATTTCACTTTTCATCCCTATGCTCTAACTAAATCTTTTGCTAAGACAGGTTTTCTGCATAGATCTAATAGAGGAAGACATGCAATATTAATTGTGTGGGAAAGAGAAGAAATAATGCTTTAAGCTGTGTTTGATATTCCTGATGGTTTTAGGTGGTGCCACAGAAGCTGCATTAAGCAGATATTGAATCACAATAAGAAAATGATTTCCTTTTCTGTTATTTATTTATTTATTTATTTGCAGTTTATTTATTTATTTATTTTTAGCTGGGGCTGGGTTTGAACCCACCACCTCCGGTATATGGGGCCGGTGCCCTACTCCTTAAGCCACAGGCACTGCCCCTTTTCTGTTATTTTTTGATCCTTCTGATTATACCAAGATAAAAGTCTCAGTTTGTGGTTAGTAAGTCTTAAACATCTTTCTAGCACTTGATATTTCTTTTTAACAAAACATTTAAGGAACAATGGTAATCAGCTAGAATTAGGAACATAGCTTAGTCTTTGTTTGTATTTATTTATATGATATCTTTTATTCATAACAAGCAATAATGTTTTTAAATTTGTTGTAGTAATTTAAAGCTTCTTTATAAATTACATTTGCTTAAGAAAATATGTGTTGATTTAAAGAGATAATAAAACTGGTAGCACATATATATAGCAAAAATTGTGAAGGGGATATATTACTGTAGCTGAAAATTATCCTACGTTCTTTTAGAAGTGAGCATGTTTTTTAAACAGATCTCATTGCCAACATGATCTTAAGGAGAACATAATATGCATTGTACCTAATTTTAAAACTGTTATGTAATTATTTTATTTTATATTTTATTTACTTTATTTTTATTTCTTGAGACAGTCTTACTCTAGGCACCCTGGCTGTCATTGTACCTCATAGCAACCTCAGACTGCTGGGCTCAAGTGATCCTCCTGCCTCTGCCTCTTGAGTAGCTGGGAGTACAGGTGCACACTGTGATGCCAGCTAATTTTTCTATTTTTGGTATAAATGGGGTCTTGCTCTTGCTCAGACTGGTCTCATACTCCTGAGCTCAAGTAATCCTTCCGCCTCCGCCTCCCAGAGTGCTAGGATTACAGTCATGAGCCACCTCACCCATCCTATTTTATATTGCTTACTTACTAATTTATTTATTTTGAGATGGTCTCACTCTTCTGCCCAGGCTAGAGTGCCATGGTGTCAGCCTAATTCACAGAAACCTTAGTACTAGGGGTCCTCAAACTTTTTAAACAGGGGGCCAGTTCACTGTCCCTCAGACCATTGGAGGGCCGGACTATAGTTTAAAAAAAAACAAACTGTGAACAAATTCCTATGCACACTGCACATATCTTATTTTGAAGTAAAAAAACAAAACAGAAACAAATACCATCACACTGCCTCAATTGGCCCACAGGCTGCAGTTTGAGAACCCCTGCAGGCTTGGGTTCAAGGAATTCTCCTGCCTCAGCCTCCCAAATAGCTGGAACTACAGGTGCCTGCCAAGACACCTGGCTAATTTTTTCTATTTCTAGTAGAGACTGTGTCTTGCTCTTGTTCAATGTAGTCTCAAACTCCTGAGCTTAAGCAATCCTCCCTCCTCAGCCTCCTGGAGTGCTAAGATTACAGGTGTAAGCCACTACACCTAACTAGTAATTAATATTTTAAATCTAAATTCACCTTTGATTTATTATGCACACTTTCCCCTAACTTTGTTTTCAAATGGAAGCCCTTAATAATGACAAATTTACCCATTTTGGTTATCTATAATAATTTCCACTTGCTTTAAATATTCACACTGGAACTGGGAGTTTTTAAATAAGCTCAAAATAGGGTTTCTTAATGTGAACAGGTGTTCAGTTTAATGATAAATTGTGAAAACTTTATCTGCTTCATACCTATGTGGCCAATTTACAATTTAGGTCATTTTGTCCTCAGTTAATCAAGATGTTCTATATTGACATTGTTCTCTTAGGTAATACATTTTTGGCCGACGTCCTTACTTATTTCCCAGTGAAAATTGAGATTGGATGATGATTATGCAGATTTGGACCATATGATTTTATTGTGGAGATGAGGTAAAGCCTAAGTAATCCTACAGCATAGTGGATTTAGGTTATATCCCTGCGCAGTATGTGTGTATACTGAGAAGAAATTACACTGTTAAAATAAAACAATGAAATAAATATAACTACCTTCAGAAAATTTGGTGAAAAGAGAGAAATTGCCCATAAGCCCACCATTTTAACACTATGACTGTTATAAGTAGGTTGTATTTCATTATGTTTCTATGTCTGTGTGTGTGTGTGTGTGTGTGTGTGTGTGTGTGTGTGATAACTTAAATATAATTAAAGACTTATTGAGAAGTTGCAAAAGGAAAACAAAAACTCTGACACACTCACCACAGTTTTTTCTTTTCTTTTCTTTTCTTTTCTTTTTTTTTTTTTGAGACAGTCTCACTATGTCACACTTGGTAGAGTGCTGTGGCGTCGTAGCTCACAGCAACCTCCAACTCTCGGGCTTAAGCGATTCTCTTGCCTCAGCCTCCCAAGTAGCTGGGACTACAGGCACCTACCACAATAGGCACCCAGCTATTTTTCTGTTGTAGTCATCATTGTTGTTTTAGCAGGTCCAGGCTAGGTTTGAACCCTCTAGCCCAGGTGTATGTGGCCAGCGCCCTAACCACTGGGCTACTGGTGCTGAGCCTACAGTCTTTCTGAGAGTGGTTTTCATTCATCATGTCCCTTCATGAGTGTGTTATTTCTTTATTTTTATTTATTTATTTATTTTGAGACAGAGTCTCAAGCTGTCTTAAAAGGATACTCATGTATCCTTTTATATGTGAATATATAAGAGTATCCTTTTATATATGGTAGCCATAAAGTTCATGTGCAATTTTTGCACACTTTTAAATTGCACACAAACTTCACGGCCACCCTGTATAACCATAACATAATTATCAAACTTAGGAAAATTATTATAGATATAAATACATTATCTAATCTACAGCCCATATTCCAGTTCCTCCAAGTGTCTCAGAAATGTCCTTTATAGTAATTGTTTTCTTACTCCAGGATCCAATCAAGAACTGCACATTGCATTTAATGGTGACCCTCTTTAGCCTTCTTCTATGTGAATAGTTCCTTTGCCTTTCTGTACCCTTTATGACATTGATATTTTTGAATGTTTAAGCCAGCTATGTTGCAAAATGTCCCTGAAGTTGAGTATGTCTGAAGTTTTCCCATGACTGATTGCTTATTTATCACAAAGCTGTAAATATTCAAATGCCATAAGTTGTTTCATGTTGTTTACAATCTTAACTATCGACTTCAACTTAATTATTTCATAATATAATGTAGATATATCAATACTATAATGAATAACCTTAAAGCTTTTTGTATGTTGTAGATTATTTCCTTAAAATGTAAGATCCAGAACTGGGTCAGTGAATATGGACATGTTTGTAAGGATATGATATAAATTTTCAAATTGCTTTCCAAAGAGGCTGTGCTAATCATAAGATATAGAATTACAGCATTACATTTTTCTGTATTCATTTAATAATCATTTAAAAATAGCAATTTAGGCTCAGTGCCTGTAGCTCAACCGGCTAGGGTGCCAGCCACATACACCGGAGCAGGCGGGTTTGAATCCAGCCTGGGCCTGCCAAACAACGACAACTACAAACAAAAAATAGCAAGGGCATTGTGGTGGGTGCCTGTAGTCCCAGCTACTTGGGAGGCTGAGGCAAGAGAATCACTTAAGCCCAAGAGTTTGAGGTTGCTGTGAGCTGTGACGCCATGACACTCTACCGAGGGCAACAGCTTGAGACTCTGTCTCAAAATAAATAAATAAATAAAAATAGCAATTTGAGGGAGTTTTAATTTACATTTATTGTATTTGGATTAATTTCAGGGAAATATTTTCCTCTTGAATTTTTCTACTAGTATTACTTTGACTTCACAAAGTTCTGGGTGCTTATAAGTTAATGTGCCTTATGCTCTGGTCCACTGTCCTCACAGTAAGCCCAAACTGCTTAGTGTTGCTTTGCTGGCCTTCCGTCACCTGGCCAGGGCTTCCCTCCTCAGCCCCACCACACCCCGTCTCCCAATGGCACCTCCTCACACGTTACCCTCCACTCACACTATTCGCAGTTCACTAAGGACCCCAGGTTCTTTCTTGCTTTTGGCCCTTTGCACTGTAAGGGAGGAAACATAATTTCTCCAGAGCCTTTATTGTTCTTAGCTAGGACAGACCCCTGTGACAGAAGATGGAGTAACACAGAAGGTCACTAATATGCATACCTCATGTATACATGGAAGATACCCAGGCCATGAGTAATTCTCAAAGAGTGGCTTTGAATTCAAGCTTATATAGTGCCTTGGTCCATTTTGTGTTGCTATGACAGAGTATCACACACTGGACGTCTGGAAGGGGCCTTCTTGCTGCTTCATCCCACGGCATAAGGTGGAAGGGCAAGAGGGCATGGGCAAGAAAGAAGGGCTGAACCCATTCTTGTAATACACAGCCCATTTTGTGATAATGACATTAACCCATCTGCCAGGACAGAACTTCCAATCACCTCTTAAAGGTACCACCTCTCAATGGTGTTGCATTGGAGATTAAGTTTTTGACAAATGAACTTGGCACATAGCATTTTAACAAAGAAGAATCAATTTTTAGAGAAATGACAGACAAAGGAAAAGGACTTTGAGTGTCTGGGGGTGGTAAAATGCAGGAAGGCAAATAAGTGGAATTTATTATATATGTTTTTCTGGTGCTATCTCCAGGCTGATAAGGTTCTAAAACCATCTCTGTTGATCTATGTTCTTCCTGGTAGAGAAGGAAAGACAGACACTTTTGCCAAAGTAAATTTATGTCCTGGCTTTTAGGTGAATGGGAAGAGAAGAGAGCATTTCTTATATATGCTTCTCAATTGCCTTCAGCTCAAAATAATTGTTACAGCAAAGTGGCATATTTTAGGGTAGCATATCCTGGTCTTTACTTCTCCTCTGCCCCCAGCCCCTCTCATCCCTGTCCTCTGTCATCTCCTCCACCCACTCTGGCTGACATCACACTTGGAGGTTTCTGCTGGGACATCACTTATTATTCTCATGACACCCCTCCCCTGCTCCCACCGACGGGAGGTAGTTGTCCCCCTGTGCACTCCTGCAGTGCCTCTACTTACCTTTTTCCCACCCCAGATTGTGATCTAATGTTTATCCATCTCGGTCCATTTTCACCTGCTTGCCTGTAGCACTTGGCACAGTGGTCAATGCATTTTCTGACTTAATAAAAAATAGGTCTTAAATCACGAGATGACATATCAAGGAAACTTCTTACCATTTATTTCTGCCCCCTTTTGTGTTCTGCCGGATCTCAGAATTCATATCCAGGACCATGACTGTCTCTATTATATTCGGGTATAATGTTCTTTATTGCCTTCACTACAATATTTCTCTGCCTCACTCCTGGGGCAGTAAAGGTTTGGAGCCCCTAGCTAAGCAGTTCACTGACTGTGGGATAAAAGTGAAAAGGGGAAAACTGGAGTTGTAGAAAATAAGAGATGATGGGAAAATTCATTTTCAAAATTTAAAGCTCCGCTGTTGTCACACATTCTGCATATTTACTGAAAAATCACCTAGCACATCACTGTTCAGTACAGTAGCCTCTAGGTGTGTGTGGCTACTAAAATTAAAACCAGGCATGGCACCGGCCACATGCACCAAGGTTAGCAGGTTGGATCAAGCCTGGCCCAGGCCTGCTAAACAGCAATGACAACTGCAACCAAAACATAGCCAGGCATTGTGGCGGGCACCTGTAGTCACAGCTATTTGGGAGGCTGAGGCAAAAGAATCACTTAATCCCAAGAGTTTGAGGTTGCTGTGAGCTGTGACGTCAGAGCACTCTACTGAGGGTGAGACTCTGTCTCAAAAAAATAATAATAATAAAATTCAATTAAAAATTTGGTTTCTCAGTCAGACTATCTCAAGTGCCCAGTATCTACGTGTAGACAGTGTCAGCTCCGTCCTCTGGGCTGACTATTGTCATCGTTCTTTGCCTTCTTGCTTGGAAGTATCACAGGCAGAACCAGTGCAACCAAGTGATGGCAGACAGGAAGCAGCTCCGCACAAACGGCTTTTATTGCAGAGAGGAAGGAACCGGTACAAAGTGAAAGTACATTCAAGAGAAGGGAATCCCCTAATTGTTGGTTCTATAGAAATATATGGCATAGTTATACATCTGTTGTTAGTATTCACACACTGTACTTTTCTGACTTACCTTCTTTATCTTGTACTTCATAAGATCAAGATATATATATATAATAAATTATAAATATAATATATTATATTAAATAATAAAAAAAAATTTTAAGGAGGGGAAACCAATCAGTCTCCAGGAGTAGAGAAAGATGTTAAGCCAGGACTCCCAGGCCTGGATTGGGGGAAGTGTGGATGTCACCTGATGATTGACAGGTGTTCTGCGGTTTCCTGCAGTCCCTTCTCCTGATTGGTCCCTGGCTTCTCTGCTCCTAAGAACTACCCTCCTAGTCTGTATCTGCCACCTGCTGATTTGGCCCCTGCCTAAGAACCATGGGTAATAAACAGTGCAGATTAGAACATTTCTATCATGACAGAAAGTTTTATCAGATAGTGCTGGTTTAGAACATGCACATTTCAACATGGTGCTGAACTTCTTTCACAAGGAATACACAATAAAATACCTAAAGCCTTGGTTCTACTAATTATTCCACAGGCATGCTTTCAATTGGGAATTCAAGTCACAATCATAGCTAACAAAAAGCAGTGCCAGGAAATTTGGAAACTTCAGTTTTTCAAAGTTATACATTATTTTCAGAATTAACAAGAATCTTCCTGGGAAGATTTACTTGGGGACTGACTTTTAGTTTTTCCTCAAGTCATCATTAATTCACTGTCTTAGATTGTGAAGATTCACAATTACAAATTCACTTAGATTCACTATCAAGCTATTTTGATAAACAACCTTTTTTTTTTTGAGATAGAGTCTCACTATGTCACCCTCTGTAGAGTGCAATAACATCACAGCTCACAGCAACCTCAAACTCTTGGGCTTAAGTGACTCTCTTGCCTCAGCCTCCCAAATAGCTGGGACTACAGGCACCTGCCACAATGCCTAGCTATTTTTGTTGTTGTTGTCATTGTTTTTAGCAGGCCCAGGCCAGGTTTGAACCCATCAGCCCTGGTGTATGTGGTCAGTGCCCAAACCACTGAGCTATGGGCACTGAGCCAAAACAACCATGTTTTGGCTTTTTAAAATAATCTAGCTGGCCAGCGTGATGGCTCATGCCTATAATCCTAGCACTCTGGGAGGCCGAGGTCAGTGGATTGGTTGAGCTCACAAGTTCAAGACCAGCCTAAGCAAAAGCAAGACCTCTGTCTTTATTAAAAAGAGAAAAACTGAGGCTAGAGGATCATTTGAGCCCAAGTTGGAAGTTGCTATGAGCTATGATGCTACGGCACTCTACCCAGGGCAATAGCTTAAGACTGTGCCAAAAAAAAAAAAAAAAAAAATTAAAAATAGTTTAGCTGTACATAGTAATTTAGATAATACCAGCATGGACAAGTGTCTTGTTGAGAAACTTTTGAAAAACACAGTTACTTAAATAAATGTTCTAGGACCTGGGCCCTAAGCAACAGGAATGAATAAAATACAACCCTGCCTTGTGGAGCTGATAATCAATGAGGAACAGAGATAAGAAATAAGTAAACAAAAAATACAATTTCAAACAGTGATATGTGGGGGTACTCTCTGTGGAACTGATACTTTGAGCATAAACCTGTGAGCAGGAGACAATCACCCAAAGATTTAGTAGTGAAGAAAATGATAATAGCTGCCTCTGCACATTTCGTAGTAATTATTTACTAAGCAGTTAGTCCTGGTCAAGCAATGTGCTAAGCACCTTCTATGCATCATGTTATTATCTTTCACCCACCTTTAATATAGGTGTTATTATTCTTTGTTTTAACAGATGAAACTGGCAGAGAGATTAATGATTTGTTAGGGCCATGTAATCTGAGGGAAAATCGGACTTGAAAAGAAAGTTTGAATCCTGAGTTGGGGCTCCAGATCCCTAGGCTATTTACTCGCACATTTGGACCTTATTCTGATAACCCTATTAGGGAGACTTCCTTTGTTTTGCTTAAGAATGGTTATATCCTGACAGATTTATATGTGGATCAGTAATAACCAGTTACTAAGAGTAGATATTTATTAATTGATTGACAGAATAATTTTTTGCTGGAGGGGATGCATGTTCTCTACTGTGGCTGATGCATAACCAGATGCAAGATATCTGGAAGCTTGTTAAAATGCAGACTCCTGGACCCCATCTGGAATCAGATTCTCTGACACCTGGAATCTGCTCTTATAACCACCATCGTAGGTGTTTTTAATGCATACCAAAAAAAGCTCTATGACATGTAAGACATTGTTGATTGTCTACAAATAAGAGCCATTCTCTTATTTGTCTTGTTAATAGAATTCTGACTTTGTTGCTTTGCTGTTGGGATGAGATACTCTAGAAAATCATGCCCAGGCTTAGCAAGTGAATCAAGATTAATATAAAGCAATCAGGATCACCTCAGTTTCTTTCTCTGGATATGGTCTCATTTTTGGCAAAAGATTTAAAAGATCTCCTCGGGACCATCTGGGAAATGGTTTCCTTTCCTACTAAGAAAAGGAAAACACACAGAGGTAGGACTTGCTTGCATGATCCCTAGAGCTTTTGAAAAGCAAGTGTGTAGCAGATAGTGGAGCAGAAGAATAGATAAGCCTGGAGGCCTGGCTGACAGCCTGTCAACCCACCTGGAGTCCTGGAGTCACTTCCCTCTACATTTCCTGGGGTTTTTTCCTTTTTCTTTTTTGAGTCAGAATCTTACTCTGTTGCCTGGGCTAGAATACTGTGCTGTCAGCCTAGCTCTGGGCAACCTCAAACTCCTGGATTCGAGCAATCTTTAGCCTCAGCCTCCCAAGTAGTTGAGACAACAAGCACCTGCCACAACCAATTTTCTGTTTTCAGTAGAGACAAGGGTCTCACTTTGTGAGGGCTGGTCTCTAACTCCTGAGTTCAAGTGATCTTCCTGTCTCAGCCTCCCAAGAGTGCTAGGAATATAGGCATGAGCCACCAGGGCTGGCCCCTAGATTTCCTGGTGGACATTCTGATGTTTACAGGCAAGAAAATGCTAATTGATATACTAGGCAGAATTTTTCTAAAGAAGAATTATACCTTTGGTAGAAACTAAAGTTTTAAAAGTGTTAAGTTTTTGAGATATTATACATTGAGTTAAATCAAAAAGTATGTCTGACAACAGTGTGGAAAATTATTAACAGATATGGATCAGTATAAATAAATTTGGGGGGAAGATAATAACGAAAGCCATTTTTAGCAGATATAACAAAAATACTTGGCATAGGCCAAGACCCCTGGCCCCTTGAGAGGTTCACTGAAAAATCAACTTGCAAAATAAAGATTAATTAAAGAAAAGGCATAAAAATTTATTCAACATGTATACATGAGAACTTTCAGAATGAAGACCTAAAGATGCCCATATTTATGAAGACCACAAAATTCTCCATTTTTATGTTTTTGGTTAATGAAGTACAGACAGGCATGTAGAAATATGATTAGACAGAAAGGCGATGATCTAAGGCTGTGGTTAGATCACCAACACCTGGGCTGCTGACCCAGTACCAGTCCATGGCCTGTTAGGGACAGGACCAAGCAGCAAGAGCGGTGGGTGAGTAAGCAAAGCCTCATCTGTATTTACAGCCACTCCCCATTGTTCACATCACTGACAGAGCTCCACCTCCTGTGGTATCAGCAGTGGCACTGAATTCTTATAGGAATGCAAACCTTACTGTAAACTGTGCATGGAGGGATCTAGGTTGTGGCCTCCACATGAGAATCTAATGCCCGAGGATCTGGGGTGGAGCTGAGGCAGTGATGCTGGCACTGGGACCATCTAGTCGCAGGAAAATAACCTCAGGCCTCCCACTGATTCTGCATTGTGAGGAGTTGTATATTATTTCATTATATATTACAATGTAATAGTAACAGAAATGAAGTTCACAATAAATGTAATGTGCTTAAATTATCCTGACACCATCCTTCCAACCCCTGGTCTATGGAAAATTGTCTTCCTTTAAATGGTTCCAAAAAGGTTGGGGACCACTGATCTAATGTTAATAGACAGAGTGGGGAAACCCAGCAAGGCCTTTTAACAGGGGTAAAGTTTTGGAAAAGGTCAGAGAAATGTTTTCTGAGTTGTCTTTTTAAACACCCTCTCCTCCTTTTTGGGTATAAAACTTGTATTTCTTCCCAAGGCCAGAGATCAAAAGGGCAGAAAAATTTGCTTTGTTATTTGTTCTCTATTATGTTAAATCACAGAAGGTGGCACAACAGAATAGTCTGGACAAGGGTCACAAGATTGTTGTCATCGGAGATGAGGTCAAGATAACCCAAGACTGAAACCACCTGTCATAGTTGTAACAATAGCCCACAGCCAGGACATAGGACACCAGTCACATATGGTCACATAGACCCAAGCCAAAGCACTGAAACCCCCCTTTAAAAAGCCCTGTTTTTCTTTGAGATGCTCATCCACTGCCTTTCTCATCTGCTGGCAAATTAATCAATTTCTCTTTCTTTTTCCTCAAACCACTTGTCCTCATTCTTTCTTCTCATTGATTCAACCTTGGGGACAAGTGCTGAGCTTTGGGTACTAGCCTGTCTGTTGAGATCCCCCTCCACCCCTCTGGGCATGTGATCCTTCTTTGTGGGTGTTGGGCAGGTCCTTCTCTGGAATTGGGGGTCTCATGGCCTACAGTCAAACAAGGCAGGTCAGATCACTTCCTCATGGCCAGTTTTTACACAAAAAAATTTTAGATGTTATAACTGGATTTGGGGAAAAGGGGGTTCTGATTTCTATGACTGGCATTGGGGAAGAGAAATTCTAGTTTCTATGGCTGGCTTCAGTGTAGGACGGGCTAAGAGATAGAGGGCAGGAAAAAGTGAAAAACTTACTCAAAAGTAAGAGGCTGCTTCTCAAGCTTTGATTTTGGAATATTGTTTTCTGAGTTCCAACAAGCTTATAGGAGCTGGTCTCCAGTTTACCTGCCACAGCTGAAGAAAGGATAGTTGTTATGAAAAGTTTTTGAAGGGGTAAAGAAATAAAATATAAACACAACATTGTCTGCAGAGAAAATCAGCAGTTTATAGGGTTTGCCTCTCCTATGGGACGCTCCTACAATCTGCTCTGATGGGGGCACTGCAAGGTTGGGGTTGGGGGGACACATTTCTCCTATCTCCTCTGGAAAACTGACTACAAATAAAAAATAAATGTGTCAAGCTCAGTGAAATTCAAATCTCCCAGCCCAACGCAGTTGATTTTCCTGTTTTCTTTCTCTGGCCTTTGTGTAATCAGCCATTCGGTATGTGGGCACCCTGTGAGATTGGAAACAGGCATTCTCACGTAGAGACCCCCCTCCTTAATTAGCTCTAGAGATCCCCCTCCTTAACTAGCTCTAAAATTCGTTTCATCTAAAATCCTGGGACTTCAAACTCAGGAGTCCCAGCATTTTAGATGAAGCAGAAATGACAAAGGAAGCTTTAATACAAAGGCCAATTTTCATCCTCCTTATCTGGTGCCAAAACAAAAGGAAGAATCTGGAAAGGAGCTTTCTTCTGTGTGGTGGATTGTGTTTTGAAGGTTGCCAAAGCATAGAAAGGTCAATACGTAAGTGGCTCTGAAGGCCACATTCACATATACACAATGAAGATAATTAAGGTATGAAACTTGGGTCTTTCCCAGGCCCCTCTCATTCAAATCATTTGTATCCTTCAGGCACAGATAACCTGGGCTTAAAACAACTCACTGATTTACACTTCATGAATAGCTACATACAGCAGAGTCATCAGATATTTGAGGAACATGAGCATTTTATAACCTCTGTGGTGAATACCAGTTGATTGTGCAGAAATGGTGTACCATACACGGAAGGCTCTGTGTTTGATGTGATGATTTTCAAAAACTTTTGGTTCTTCTACTTACTTGTGGCCAGGAGTTAGGTGACTAGTTCTGGGATCTCCTTCAAGGGCTCCTTGCACCTTAACTATTTTATTTACATCCAGGACAAAACATTTTCTGGTGCTAAAGCAGAGATTAAGAGACAACAGTGGGAAGCATCAATCTACTCTCAAGTAACACTTGTATGTAACTGAATACAGTTTCTACCCTGGTGTTGGAACAGATCCACTCTTTAAGTTTGATGCTTGGAGCTTGTTGAACACTTTGCTGACATGTCAGTCAACGTGTATCCAGAAATATATATACAAACAGTCCCTGAGTCATAGCATCTGACTGACAGGCAGTCTCTGAGTTGCAACATCTGACTGAGATATGACTCACACTTACAAATGGAGGCTATTACAGGTAATAAGTAAATGTACCTGTTCCAACTTACATATAAATTCAATTTAGAAGCAAAATCTATAGAACCTTTCTTGTTCATAACCCTGGGATTGCTTGTATTGAGATGCTTGCTTTCTTAAAACAAAAAAATGAAGAACTTTGTATTAATTTTCTATTGCTGCAAGAACAAACTATCACAATTTCAGCAAATTAAAAGACACAAATTAATTATCTTATAACTCTGGATGTCAGAAATCTGGCTTCTCTGCTTTTAAGGACTCACCAGGATAACCCATTATGCTCTCTCCATCCTTAACTTTAATCACATTTGCAGAGTCCCTCTGGCCATGTAAAGTAACATATTCACAGGTTCCAGGGACTAGGACATGAGCACCTGTAGGCGGCCAGTATTCTGTTTAGCATAGGCCATTACACGGAAGTGTGCCAGACTCACAGAATGCCCCAGAATATGATCTCCTAGAGCTCCTGTTTTACCAAAGCACAGATCACTGAGAGTTTTTGGAATTACTGAAGTCTGCTCTCATCAACTATCATTAATCAGAGATTTACACTCAAAACACATAGGAAAGCCCTTTTGCATCAATGGCAGAACTGTGGCCCTTCTCTTCTTATAACAATATGAGGGTTTTACATCCTGTGTTGGGATATACAGTCTAAAGGGACAAGGAGGTATATATTTATTGAGTTTCTACTTTCCAGTATCCCTTCTACAATATCATGTTTATACAGAGTAGCCCAGCTTATAGAGATTATGACCACATCTACCAAGGCAAGAGGAGAGTGTTGTGGTCAAGGGCTCAGGCCCTGGATTCCAGCACACCTGGTGTGCTAAATGTCTATGTTTCTCCTCCAGATACGCTTCACCCAGGGAGGCCCACCTTTCTGAATTGTACATAGTATCAGCCAGACTCCTTTGTGCTCTGCTTTTAGGTTGAGTATGGTCCATGGAAGCCATGAACAGGAGCATGATGAGTGCTGGCTGTAGTGGCTCACACCTGTAATCCCAGTACTTTGGGAGGCCAAGGCAGGAGGATCTCTTGAGGCCAGGAGTTTGAGATCAGCCTGAGCAGCACAGTAAGACCCCATCTCTATAAAAGATTGAAAAAGGTGTGATGAGAAATTGTTCAAGGGGTATATTCTGTCAGTTCCTTTTGGGCCACAGTTTGGCCATGTCTGTTTTTCTCTGCCTAAGAGGACAGCTTCTGTAGGGTGTCTCCTCTCCCACCCTACAGGCTTCTCAGAGTCTAGTAAGTGCTCCTCCCTTTGTCCCTAGAGGTCTAGGGGTGGTATGGCTTGCTCTGGTGCTAATCTTCAAGTACCAATTATCCCTGCCCACACCTTAATCAATATATCCTTCATTAAACTCACCTCAATTACCCTGTTTGTGCCGACTGCTTCTTACTAAGGTCCTATCTGACACACCTGGATATGCCATCATCTGTGGCCTTGGATGAATTATTTAATCTCCTTAGCATTCCCAATGTGAAATGGAAATAAAAAATAGTTTCTTCATGTGGTAGAGAGAAGGACTAAATTATTTGACTCATATATAGCTGAGTCAAATAACTTAAGTGTTCACTGTGTGCCAAACAGTGAACACTGTGTTTGGCACACAGTGAACACTTACAGGAGTTTTTGCTAAAATAAAAGGAATTAATTATCTGAGAACTGATAGCTCTATCTAGATACACATGTTCCACCAAGTCATTTCTTAAAATGCACTTTATACTTCAACAAAAAATGGTTTATCTTGAGTTAACTGTTAGTGATGTTGCTGAAAGGACCCAACCAGTCCTTGCCTACTGAGGGAGGTTCAAATTCAATCATCTTTCATTTATACTTGGATATCTCTGGAATTTTCCAGTATGAAACTGAGATGTTGCTTTTTAGTCTTCTGGATATGAAATAATTTAAGTTATGTAAGCAGAACATTTTTCACAATAGAATAAGTAATTTTTTGGAAATATAAGTCTATTGATAAATCTACCCAGACACACTAACTACTTCTCATTACAAAGAATTTACACAAAATATTTACAGATACTAAGAATATCATGGTAGACTTTTAAAGAGGACATTTGACCTCTAAAAGGGGATGTTTATGGAATCAAGAAACAGAAGAAATTGAAAAAAACTGCAGGAAGTCCTTCAGTATTTTGGTACTTGATCCCTGTTGGGAGAGAGAAAGAAAGAGATTAAGAATTGAAACTTTCAATGTGTCAGCTTTTCAGACACCAGATAAAAAAAAACTATTTTAATAGTTGGTCCGGTTGCAGTCCTTGTTTTAAGACTATACTTTGAAAGGTCCCTTTCAGAAGGAAGATAAGGTCCACAGGGTATGATCTCTGAAACAATACAGTGTTCTGAATAAAAGAAAGATGGAGACTTTCCCTGGATATCTTTTGTATTGATTTGGATGGATATGGAGATCATCCTCCTAAGAAAAGTATCATAAGAATGGAAAAGCAAGTATCCAAGGTGTTCAATATTAATATGAAACCAGTAGATGAAAAACTACACTCCTGTGTGAAGGAAAAACTTATTAATTTCAAGAAGGGTGGCAGAAAAACATTACTCAGTGATAAAAACAAAGCAGGAGGAATCACGCTACCAAAGCTGAGACTATATTATAAATCAATAGTGATCAAAACAGCATGGTACTGGCACAAAAGCAGAGAAATAGATGTCTGGAACAGAATAGAGAACCAAGAGATGGATCCAGCTACTTACCGTTATTTGATCTTTGACAAGCCGATTAAAAACATTCAGTGGGGAAAAGATTCCCTATTCAACAAATGGTGCTGGGTAAACTGGCTGGCAACCTGTAGAAGATTG
>CAUYPK010171697.1:0-23212 GCA_963574355.1 Loris lydekkerianus | reverse complement strand
TTTTTTTTTTTTTTTTTTTTTTTTTTGAGAAGGGTTTCACCCTTTCTCAGGTTGGTCTTGATTGTGAGTTCAGGTAATCCCCCAGCCTCGCCTCCTAGTGTGCTAGCGTTATAGGCACGAACCACTGCACCTGGCCCATATTCTCTTTTTCAAAAATAATAATGCTCGCATTTCTGGGTCTGTGACCATTCTGTTCTCTCTCTAGAAGGCTTTTTTCTTGATGATTTGCAGGTTAAATTCTTGCTCATTGTATCACATAGACATCTTTAGGTTGCAGATGTCAGGATATCAACCCACGCTAGATTAAAAGACAGTGGAGAAATTATTGTTTTATACTATTCAAAAGTCTACAGATAACACCTGGTTTTAGGTATGGTTGAATTCAGGACTCAAAAGATGTTCCTGCCACCCAGGATTTCAGGACTAAATGGCATTTTTTTCTACTGTGTTGGATTCATTCTCCAGCTTGACTTGTGACCCTGGCAGTCTCAAGGTCACATCTCTACCACTCCAGATCCAGAAGGCCATAGATCCCACTTGTTTAGTAGTGATATTACATGTTGTACAATTACTGGGTTTTATATTTATTGACCTTGAAATGAACTCAGTTTGGGTTTTCTGACTGACTTTACCTGCAGTCACATATTTAGTCCGGATCCTGGAGTGGAATTACTTCTACCCAAGTCATATAGATAAAAGGGAAAAGAGATGCATCCTTACTTCACTCATACAGCATTATTATCACAAAAGGAGGAGGTTGACATTAAGGTGATCCACACTTCTGCAGACATACAGGTTGCTAAAATATTGAAGCAGATTGGTGGATAAAGAGCCCCTTCTCCAAGCTGTCTGAAATCTCCAAGCCCATCCCAGCTGGTCTGGCCGTGCCCACGGGTGCATCCTGGACCACTCCAAAGCTATCAGTTAGATGGTTAATGCCTTCACAGCAGGAATTTTTAAGACCCTGCTCCAACTCCAAGGCCAGTGTTCATTCAATTTAGTTAGTGACTGTTTTACTGGTAGCTTTATGTTATATGACATCTGAGAGAAGAAAGAATATTTTTATGACAATTGTAGTTTTTAGTGATAGTAAATATTACTACCTACAATTTTAGTTATAAGTTTAATAAAAAATTTCAGAAAATCTAGTTAAACACCACAGAAGTGTATGACTTGTTCACACAAAAAATACAGGTGTACAGCGTGGGGCTGCTCTGGCAGATGATGGATTAGTAGAGGCCCGAGCTTTCTCCATGTTCCCGCCTGTGTTTCATAACTGATGATGACCTTGTGGCCCAAAGAAGCTGCTCAAGCCCCAGCCATCAACACTGCAGTCCAGACAGTATAAAGACAGAGGGAGGGGGAAGGTGAAGTACATGGTCCCACACTCTAATGATGTCTCCTAGAAGTCTCACATGTGATTTCACTTGAATGCCATTGGTCAAAACTTAATCACCACAACTCATTTCAAAGGAGAATAGAACTTTGTTTGTATTTAAGGGGGCCAGTATCTAGCAAAACACTGAGGTGCTGTTATTCTAGAAGATAAAATTCCCAGATATGAAGTCTCAGTCACAGCTAACCTATTTACAGCCTTTCATTTATCATGGCAAGGGGACTTTAGGAGGGAAAATAATACTTCAAGAAATGTTTGATGGGGGATTTGAATCCAGATAAGAAAAAAAAAAGAGATAAGATCCTTATTTTATACTCCAAGATGGTGATGAGGGACCATCTAGAAACTGTAACTCTCACTCTGAAGGAATAAGGTTTCTTCTAAACTCGGCCTTTCTTCATCCCTTCCGTTCCTTGTTGTTTTCCTTTCTGCTCGATCTCAGCCACATATGGCAAGTGAAATACAAGGAGGAATTATGTATGTACTAACTCTTTAACATCTCTGGACAATACTTATCTCTTACCCCCCTGGACTTTTAAATAGTTGCTCAAAGGAGTAGGGCACCAGCCCCATTTACCAGAGGTGGCAAGTGCAAACCCAGCGCTGGCCAAAAACTGCAAAAAACAAACAAACAAACTAACAAAAAAAAAAAAAAAAAAACAAAAAACCAACACTCATAGTTTATATAAAACAATATAATTAATTCATTTAACAAATACATATTGAGCATCTACGCTATGTCAGACATTCTTTTAGGCACTGAGACAACATCAGTGGAAAAAAAACCGAGCAGATGCTCTCGTGAGCCATTTAAGACTCTGCCTTTTAGTCCGAGGGGAATGTGAAGTTGTTTGGAGGATTTTGAGCAAAGAAGGAGTGTGTTTTAAGTTTTAGGAACATCCTTCCAGGTATGATATTGGGATCAGACTCTGGAAAGGAATGAACAAGATGATGAAGTAATCCAGAGTGTATCATGTAGACGCCATGTAGACAATGGTGACGGTCTGTACAGACCCAAGGAACTCAGGGTATGAGGGAAAAGGAGACACCAAGAAGGAAGAGAAAGCATTCAAAGAATGTAGCGTGATTTGCCTGAAATGGTGAGATAGTGAGAAGTTTCTGGAGCAATCTCAGTAGTGAAGTCTAATAGGCCTTCCAAGGAATCCAAGGATTCCACAGAACAGCCTGGGCTGGCAACTTAAAAGTTCATCTTTAACAAAGGGATGGTATCTAAAACCATGCTACTTGAGGAAATCACCAAAGTATCGAGATAAATAGGTAGATAAAGAAATAGGCATGTGCATTCCTGGGCGTATACGGTGTTTAGAAATTCAAGGGAATAGAAAGAAATAGCAAGGGAGATTGAGAAGGAGAAGCTGATGAAGTTAAGTAAAAAAACCGAAAACTTGGTGGAGTGATATTCTGGAAGCAAGGGGGAAAAAGTGTTTCCAGGAGGAGGAAGTGACCAGCTGTGCAAAACGGTGGTGGTGCGTTAGGTAAGGTGAGGATATTAGAATCGTTGGATCCCTGGGGACCTAACAAGAGGAGCTCTGGGGGGCCCTGGGGGCAAAAGCTGAGCTGGAGGAAAAGGGCGAGGAAAGGTAACAACTGAACACACTGAATGCTTTCCCGGAATCGTGATAGGTAGGGGACCTGAAAATTTGCTCTTCTGAGACTCAAGAAATAACAGCAGGGATAAATTACGATGAGAATGATCAAAAGAAAAAAATCGATAATATAAGAGCAAAAAGAAAGAATCACGGAGCACTCGTCTTGCACCTCCAGTTGGAGGGATAGCTTGTAGATAGGAGCATGAATATCTCTCTCCAGAGTTAAGAAGACAAGTATGTGGGTACAGGCGCCAGCAGGTTGGTGAGCGCTGAAGGTTCGGTGGCTGTTCTTCATGTCTTACCTGTAATTTGTTTGTATTGAGTCATTTATGTTTATCTGTAAATTTGTTTAGGCCAAAAATTGCCTTATGTTCTTTTTCAACAGCTATCCAGCCAAGCAATGAATAACTGCATATTAGACTTGGAATAAACAACATGACAAATAGGCTCTCTGCCACTAACAGGAAATAGTTACCTTCATAAAACTTCAGGCCCGGGGCTCCCGCAAAATCTCCACTATGATATTCACAACCAAAGACCTCCTTAACCAAGTAAATTTTACCAGTGGGTTACTCAAGGATCGATACAACTAAACACTCAGTTTTCCAAGCTCTACTCTTCCTGGTTTAAATGTTCTGGTTTTCTTTCTTTCTTTTTTTTTTTTTTTTTTTTTTTCAATTTCATTGAAAAATGTTCTGTTTCAATTTTATTGAAAAATGTGTTTTTTAATTTTATTGTGAAATAACTCTTACAATGATTAATAAAACATGTATGTGCTGTAAACCAGCTCTAATTAAATAGATAAAACATTATTGCCACTCAAATGGAGAAAAGGAACATCACCTGCCGGCCAGCAAATACAGCATCTTTTCTCTGATCATCATCCCCTCAGAGTGAACATTTTTTGTTGTTGTTCCTCTATTGTTTTGTCCATCTGTTTATCTATGTTTCAGTAACTCAATTTAATTTTATCTTTTTTTCTTTTTACTTTTTGAGACAGAGTCTCACTATGTCACCCTCTGTAGAGTGCTGTGGCGTCACAGCTCACAGCAACCTCAAACTCTTGGACTCAAGCGATTCTCTTGCCTCAACCTCCCAACTACCTGGAACTACAGGCGCTCCCCACAATGCCCAACTATTTTTAGAGATGGGGTCTCTCTCTGGCTCAGGCTGATCTCGAACCTGTGAGCTCAGGCAACCCAGCTGTCTTGGCCTCCCAGAGTGCTAGGATTACAGGCATGAGCCACTGGCACCTGGTCCAATTTAATCTTCATTTAAATTTTACATGAATGAAGGCGTACTGTACATTTCTTTTCGTGTCTTCTTTATTTTATTCTATGTGTATGTTTGTGCGTGCTGAAAAAGTTTTTAAGATCTGGGGATTCTGGGAAGGCTATTTGGGAAAGTACAAATGTCAAAGCATTTCTGGAAGTATAGAAATAAAATAAAAATGAAAACTAAATGATGCAGTTTTTAAATAAAATAAGTTAAAATACAAAGAACTCAAAATGTATATTTTTTGCTGGGCATGGTGGCTCACGCCTGTAATCCCAGCACTGTGAGAGGCTGAGGCAGGAGGATTGCTTGAGCTCAGGAGTTCGAGGCTTGTCTCAGCGAGAGTGAGACCCTGACTCATAAAAAAAATGGAAAAACCCAGCCGGGCGCTATGGCGAGCACCTGTAATCTCAGGGGCTTTGGAGGCTGAGGCAGCAGGATGCCCACAGCTGGAGTTTGAGGTTGCAGTGAGCTACAACACCATTGCACTCTGTTCAGGGCACAGGGTAGGACTCTGTCTTGACAAAAAAAAAAAAAAAAAAAAAGTATATTTTCTTTACTGATTGTGTAGTATCAATTAGGTGTGTATATATGTTTTAGCGTTGAACTGCTACAAACTTCTACATCTTTCCATATACCCATCTCTGTTCAAATCCTACACTGTCTCAACAATAGCCTCATAATAAGGCTTAAATTAGGGAGAGAAAATTATCTTAACCTGGTTCTTTATCAGAATTTCAGTGTATTATTTGTTGCAATTTCATGTGAACTGGAGAAACTACTTTTCAAGATCCACCAAAGCACGTAAAAATGGGATTTTTGCTCGTATTGAATTAAATCTAGAGATCGGTTTAAGAATTTGAAATGTTTACAATGTTAAGGTTTTACTCTGTAAACATTGTCTATCATTCCATTAATTTATTTACATTTTCTTAAAATTTCTCAAGAGTGTCATACCTTTTCTTTAGAGATATTTTATGCTTTTGTTAGATCTGTCCTTTGCACTACCATCTGTCGGTACGATTGTAAATGGCATCTTAATAGTGCATTCTCTTAAAGCATTGCATACATTCAGACAAACAAGTAGAAAGCTTGAGTGATAAGCACACTCGGGAGACCAGTATTCAGATGAAGACCAGAACTCACCTCTCTGTCTTTCTGTCATTCACTACCCCACAAAGATAATTACTAATTTAAGAACTTCATTATGATTTTGAAATGCATATCGCAATGTCAGTTGTTAATGTTTTATTTTAATGTATAGTATTCCAGTTTATGAATGCATTTATCTGTAATGATTTATTTTTTCATTCAAGTGCCTTTTGATAGTCCTCAAGGTGTGAATAGTGCTGCTAAAAACATCTTAGCATATGTCTTTTGTGAATATATGCACACATTTCTGTTGAGGAAATATACCCGAAATTTGGAGGGAATGGTACATGCACCTGTGTGCTGTCCAGACAGTATCCTGCCATACACGTCTCTGTTTTTCATATTACGTGACTGGCTACTTTCTGGATAGCCCTGGCACATTCCATTTTATGAACTATATCGAACCATTTTCCAAAAAGGTTGCACCAATTTACACCCCCACCAGTTGTGTGTGAGATGATGATTTTTCTCTGCAACTTCGCCTATACACACCTGGTATTTTCTTTTGTTTTGTTTTGTTTTTAGCTATTCTTTCAGGAACGTAGTTTCTTCTCTTTGTGGCTTGAGTTTGAACTTTCCTAATGACTGCTCACTAAGGTAAGCTTTCATTTATTTCCTCAGGGGTGGGAAAAGGGGCTGGAATCTTAATAGTGCATTCTCTTAAAGCATTGCATACATTCAGACAAATAAGTAGAAAGCTTGATATGTTCCTATAAATTAAGCACACTCAGGAGACCAGTATTCAGATGAAGACCAGAACATTATTGTAAGTTCTATGATAATGAACTGTTGAATCCTATTTCTGAATGGATAGTCTTGAGGAGTCCACGCTGAAGGGAGAAGTTGCCCCGTTTGACCTCCTACTCAGGCGGACTCTGGACCTTAACATCTGACACACTGAATACCCTCCTCTGTCCCCTCGTGGTTGCCAAAGGTAGACACCAAGTTCGCCAGCACATGCGAAAATGCCATCAGGACAAAAGTGACCCCAGTATCCTGGTGCTTTCTTTGTGATCTTAGCTCCAGCTTTTCCATTAGTTCGGCAGTATCAGTTCATATTACCTTGTCACTGACTCTCTGCTTTAACAGAGAAACCAAAATACATAAGCAAACTTTTTATGCTATCAGTGAGCGATTTGGTCTCAATAACATAGCATATTGCTACTATTAATAGAAATGGAAATTCACATTTAAATCTTTAGTCTTTTTTGCAATTACCCTTTATATATAGTGTGAAATAGGAATACTGTTTCATTATATTTCATGTGGCAAGCCAGCTGCTTAGTGGTGGTTATTGACTAATTTCTATTTCTCTCAATAACTGGTCAGGCCATCTTCGTCACACGATGTCAAGATTTCATAGATAAGTTGTTTCTCCACTCTGTTTGCGTCATTGCTAAAACATAAGTCAGCACATTGCAGAGGTGATAAGATATTAAGGAATGACAGTACCAACATTTACAAGGACGCTGGAGCCCAGATAGCTATGAACAAAGTGCCATGTACCTCTATTGGCAAACGTGGCCTTTGACATTGGCAACCACAGGGTAGCAGGGAAGGGTGATAAGCGGGTCAGAGGAGAAAGCCCAAAACCTGCCCAAGTGAATGGATTAATAAATTGTGATATATGTATACCATGGAATATTATGCAGCCTTAAAAAAGATGGAGACTTTACCTCTTTTGTGTTTACATGGATAGAGCTGGAACATATCCTACTTAGCAAAGTATCTCAAGAATGGAAGAAAAGGATCCAATGTACTCAGTACTATTATGAAACCAATTTACAATTACAGTTTCATATAAAGATAAATAACAACCATAGCCCAGGATGAAGGAGGGAAGAGGAGAGAGATGGGAGGGAAGGGGGGAGTTTTGATGGAGGGAGGGTAAATGGCAGGACTACACCTATGGTGCAGATTGCAAGGGTACATGTCTAATCTATTAAGAGTATAAATGTCTTAAAACAATAATTAAGTAAATGAGGTGAAGGATATATTAACTAGTTCGATATAAGCATTCCAAATGGTATATAAAATCAGCACATTGTACCCCATAAACGCATTAATGTATACCTGATCTATGTGTTTATGACTTAATTTAAAAAAAAGTGGAATAGGAGAATGTGCCCCATCAACATAGGATTGCCAAGGCTTAAGCAGATATTCAGCAACAATATCCACAAAGGCCACACTGCCTTAAATAATGTAGCTTTATAAAAAAATCGGTGCATCTCACAAGGCCTAACACTCTTCTTTATTTTCATTTTTTGTTATTATTACCCTTGATTCTTTTTTTGTTTGTTTGTTTGTTTCTTGAAATGTTATTGGGTTAGATTGTCAAGTTCTATGAAAAACATTGTTGAAATTTTGATTGAAAATGGATTGAATGTATCTGAGGTAAGTTGACATCTTTACAATACTGACATCTAATGCTTTGTTTAACTGGCTTTTCTTCAATAAAGTTCTATCATTTACTATGTAAAAATACTGTGTCTCCTTGGATAGAATAAATATAAGTACTATATCTGTGTGTAACTAAGGTAAATAGTATTAATTTTTTTATTACTCTTTGCTCATTCTTTGTTACTAGTGGCTAGAAATGTAAATGGGTTTTGTATACAAATGTTAAATCTTGCAAATTAGCAAAACTTAGTTATTCCTTCTAATAAATTTTCTTTTCGATAGTTTTGCATGTATGTGACAATTCTATTCAACTTGTATACCTTGTATTTCTCTTTTTTATCTTACTTACACTGTGCTTATCATGTTAAACAGATGTGATTGTAGTGAGCTTTCTTTTCTGTACCTGATATTAAAGAGAAGATTTTGCATTTTAACATTTGATACTCTTGAGGTGTTTTAGTAAGTCTTCATGTTTGTCTTTTCCTATCCTCCATCATCCTGGGTCATCAGTTCATGGCATAGTAATTTTTGGACTTATATTTCTAGCAGTGATTTCTCTTTTGATCTTCCTTGTAAAGAATCCAACATTGTAATACAGATCTGCAGTAGGAAGAATTTTCACAGGCAGATATGTAATAACTGACTCACTTACATATTGATAAACATCATAGATATACACTCGAGGTTGCTTTTTTTATTTTGTAAAGAGGTTTATATCCTTAATATTTGAATATTTTACACATGTCATTTTTAACTATCAAAGAGTATACTCTCTTTGCCCCAAGGAATAGTCCATATGTATAAAATTTCACTTCCACCTGTCTTCCCAATATGACTATTCTAGATTCTGCACTTGTAAGGGATATAGATGAAATAGTTCTTTGTTTTTGTTTCTTTTTCATGCTCACTAGTTGCCATGGTTGCTACTTAAGTTTCTTTGTTACTTAGATATTTTAATGTTTTTAAATGGACACATAATAATTATTCATATTTGTGGGGTACAGAGTGATATTTTAATGTATCTACACAATGCATAATGAGTGATATGGCATAATTAGTGTATCAGTCATCTCAAACATAATTTCTTAGCCTTGAACATATTCAAAATTATCCTTTTTTGTTGTTAAAAATTATACAAGAAGAAAAAAAGAAAAGAAAAAGTAAATAGAAGAGAAAAAGAAGAAAAGAAAAAAAAAAGAAGAAGAAAAAACTTATACAAGAAATTATTGTTAACTATAGTCATCTTGCAGTGCTCTAGAACCCTGGAGGTTATTATGCCCTCTAGCTGTGGTTTTCCATCCCTTAATTCTCTTCCCCCTGTTCCCCTCCCCAGGTCCTTCCCAGCCACCACCACTATTCTCAACTTCTGTGAGCAGAACATTTCTAGCTCCCACATACGAGGGAGCACATACAGTTTTTGTCTTTCTGTGTCTGGCTTATTTTGCTTAACATACCTATGTCTGGCAAATGACAGGATTGTATTTTTTCACGGCTGAATAGTATTCTGTGGTCTATTTATATTACATTTTCTTTATCCATTTACCTGATTGTGAGTAAACTTAGGTTTAGCCCATATCTGGCTATTCTGAATAGTGCTGTAATAGATAGAGGGGTACAGATATTTCTTCAATATACTAACTTCAAGGAGTCTATTTTTAATACATCTAATTTTAAATATTAAATACCATTTTAGAATTTTTACTCTATCATATTTTAAGTATTAATGTGGATTAATAATTTTGTTGCCTCAACTGTAATGAAATCTCCAATTCAGTAAGCCTTGAGTCATCTAATTAATATTCTGATCCCTAAAAAGCTATAACTAGATGCCAGTTATAACAATATATTAGTTTTACTTCTTCCCTAAGGGGAAAAAGTTAGTGACAGAACCTTGGAAATAATTTCTTTCCATGCATCAAAAGCAAATAAGTGAAATCGAATATGATTACTTCAGCCATAAAATTAACCATGCAGCTTCTGAACTCTTGAGCTACAGATTGAAACACAATTTCCTCAAAGGAAGCTCAAATATGATGCCAATTATATCAGCCTGAAAATGAACAGAAGAGTCTTATAAAATCATTGTCATTTCATGCGGACTCTTCATCTCAAAGAAGCCGCCATAGTCTGTTTTTAGAAGTTCCAAGCCACGCCCCCCCAACTGGGATTCTATAGAGAACTAAAAATTCATACATATTTTAAATGTGTGCACAAAGTTAAACTTGCTACCGTTTTTCCAAACAACTTTTCATAGAAAACTGAGCTCTGTAGCTAAAATCTTAGTAGGAAAATTATTAAGCTGAATGATCGAATTGAATCCTTGATCAAACTACTATTGCAACAAAGTGGCATTTCCTTTCCCCACATATGTGGACTAGTGGATTATTTTCCTGACCTTTTTCACATTGTTCCTTTTCAGTCAGAATATAAAGTAACATTGTTTTAATTTTTTTCTAGTTTTTTTTTTTCTTGTTTTTATAGAATAGTTAGCTTGTGGGGGAAGCAAAAATAATGTATGGAAGAGCTGAGAGGTAGGTTATTGTTCAAATGATAATTTCAAACATCCTGAAATTATACGTTTCCAGCCTCATTTCCTTATTCTGGGTCAATATTTCTCTCTTTTTTCATGATCTGTGTTACAAACTATATCTGGATGAATATTTCTATCTGCAAAAACATATATATGTTTCATTTATAAATTATACATTGCATATAAAACTGAATATTTGGTTTTTGTTTAAATAGTTCCACAAAGAAGTTTGCATGGAAATAAAACAGAAAGGAAATGAATTCTAAATTTGGCTTATTGCCTAATTTATTTTATTGCTACCTTATTTTATTTTATACCCACACGCAAGTTTGTTTTCTTGGCTAAGATAAACTGGACAAGAAGTTCCCTTCTGTGGGAACTTGGCCTCGCTTACAGGACACCACCCAAATGCCCTACACCCCCTCTTTGCCACCACCACTCCACTCACCTAAGGAGAGCTAAAATATTTATTGCGTTACGAAGGTAAAAACTCTATTTTTTAAATTTTCATATAAAATAATGGTGCAGTATTGGTCATGACCAACAAAGTCTAATGCTCCTTTGTAACCACTAAATGTAGGAAAAACCACAAATTACCGTTGAAGTTGGAAAGAGGTTGGCCTTGGGTTTTGACTTCAATGACCCCGCCCCCACAGTCAAATACTCTGCATCTGTGTAAATAAACGTCTCAAGGTGCATGGGAAGGGAATATTTAGCACAAATATGTTTCATGCAAAATTAGTGGCAAAGAAAAACTTTAGATTTGTAATTACATGGGAAAAATTAAACCATTAATGTAGTGAAGATGTTTCTTCTTTTCCCTTTAAGTAGAACACGAGCCATCATTATTTTGCATGATACTCTCACTGAATGAGTTTCTAGGACATTATTATTTAATATTTTTTTTGTTCCCTCTATGACAATTTCTAATTATGCTTTTATTCTAGCAAGAAATTAAATTTTAGCATTCAATGTTCATTAGTTATAAATGCTAAATTTAAAGTAGGTGCTTCAGCCAGTGGGATGGAGGAAACCCATGAATACGTTTCTTGCCTAGAAGACGTTAGCTGAAACTCTTGTACTTAATCTATCTTATTTTCATGAATAAAGGAAGTAAATTCAGATGAGACTAAAAACTGGGTTATCTAGGTTTACAAGGTCTGTTTCCAGCTTTCGGCCTCATTTTACTTTTCTTAGTTAATTGTTATTTCCAGTTTCTGATGTTAAAAATATCTTTTGAAAGCAGCACTTACAATTCTAGCTCCATGGGTCTGTCAGAGACGCAGCAACTCGGGACAGTGTGTCCTCATGATGGTGTTCATGAAGTTAGGCTACTCTGCCATCTTCCTTCTGAGTGCTCGGACATAATTATGTCTTAATAGACTCCATGTTTTAGAAGTGATTCAAAAGTAGCTTCAATTCAACTGGATTGTGGACTTAGCCCTAATAACTCAGAACCCCACTGCCTACAGACATTTACTACTAATAATAATAGAAATGGGGTACGTGTTACCAATTTGTATTGCTCAGGGCCTTTCAAGTTATCATGGGGTGGATTGTGTGTAAAAGTTTCCAAGATGACAGAGAAAAGGACATGAAGGTCAGGGACCCTACGGCCTTGGGGTCATGTGTGGAGTTGTGGATCCTTGAATGTGGCCTTTTGACTACATCCAAATTTTGCAGAACAAATTCTTTTAATAATGTGTCTTCAAGGTCTTCCAAGGATTTGTCTTCCAAAAGAATCACAACTGTTTCCAGACAGACAAGGCTATGAGGTCATCTGTTCCAACCTCCTATTTTAGAAGTGAAAAAAAAAACCAACAAACATTAGTGAAAGATGCAAAAGTTTTGAAAGAATCAACATTGGTGTCATAACCAGAACTGAGACTCCATTCTCGTCACTCATAGACCAATAATTTTTCACCATTGCTGATTCGGTTCAGCCTACGATACTCTCTATAGCCATTTATCACATTGCCCTCCTTGAATTGCAAGACTCCTCAAAGCTGCTTTCCATCTTACTATTTAACTCCATTCAATATTAATCTTCCAATGTGAAAATTTTGCTTCCATCAAGCCCAGATTCTTGCTTTTCTTCACCAACACACCTACTGAACTCCCTTCTTCTCTGTACTTTGTACGAGGGTGGCTGACCATCCCAGTGTTCTGAGGACTGTCTTGGTTTTAGTGCTGAACACCTATATTCTTGCGAGCTCCTCTGTTCCAAGCAAATTGTCTTAGTGACTCTACAACATCCACTTTTCCTTATTTCTCTACCTGAAAGCCCCCATATCCAAATCTTTATGATGATTAAAGCAAGCTCAAATCCTCATCAATTCTTGCTGTCTAACTTAAATTTCACTTCACACATTTAAGCTTTTACTTACAGGCTGTCTCCCTGGACACATCTATCTTTCTTTCAGAAAAGTCAGTGATTGTCTGCTATCAAATAGAGTCAGGGACATAGTAAAGAAATTTGTCTATGTAAAGCAGCTTTTGTAGAACACTCATTACATTCATTTATTCCACATCATACGCTGGGAGGCAAGTCTTATTCAATTTATTTTATAGAAGCAAATTAAGTTCAGAGAGGGTAATAATTTGACCATAAGAATTCACGTCTAGTCCCATCTGGCTCCTTCCAACACACCCCGCTGACTGGAAAGGAAATGAGTCTCCTGTTTCTGAATTTCCCACAACTCTTAACCTAGTGCTAAGCCCAAAGTGCTGGTTCAAAATGTATTTGCTTTTATATTTTATATAGCTCTTCCCATTAGATTTACAAATCCATGCTAATAATGGTGAGAAAGATAAATCATTTTCAAAAGGAGTAATAAGTCATAGAAAACGGGGTGTTTATTCAATTAAGCATGATGGCATTTTAAAAGTCAGTATTATAAAACTCAAAATGAGTGTATTCTCTTGTATTCTTGATCTTTTCCGCTCATTTTCCTTTGAGATAATATATTTTAACGTAATTTTATAGTTTTTTCAAATAAAATGATGAATATCACATATTATGAGATTAAATTAATAAATGTCAACATATCTCTCCATACGTGATAAGCAAATGATTTCTTTTCCTGATGACTTAACTCATATTAAAAGAAAATGTATGCAGGCCACATAAACATATGTGATAATAAAATTCTATGTGGCATGAATCATGATACTCATTTAAATTTCCCCTTAATTTGGATTCCAATATGTTTACCCATGGAACTTAACTTTAACCAAATTAACAACAGAGAAAAACAAAATGAAACATTCACAGTCACTAAGGAAGAACAAAATTGTTTTAAACAAATTTTGCATAGTTCAACTATTTTTTAAAACCCATATAGATCTGGAATCTGGACATACCTTCAACAAAGGATGGCTTTGCTGAACTTTCAGAAAAAGCAAAATGTTCAACCCTCATAGCTAGTTTGAAGAGTTAGAAATTGTGAGCAAATGCATTTATTATTTCTAAATGCCATACTTTTTCATAGCCCCATTTCAAAATCCTAACCAACAGCTTTATACAAAGACTACAGAAAAGAAAGTGGGCTACGTTTATTTTGTATGTGTGTGTGCATTTAACAGGTAGAAAAACTGTCATAATATCTATTCAATTAATTTTCCAACATCTTTTACCCACTTACCCTAAAGAATTATTCCATGTGTTTTGAAATACGGTGTTGTTTGAAACCCAATAAATTTATTACTGTCCAGGAAGAACATTTCAATGTATATGTGAAAGCATTCACTATCATAACTTGAATTAAATATTTCTCCTTGCATTTATTAAGCAATGTACTTGACACCAACACTATAGAAATATTATTTTAAAAGTGAAATAGCAGGAGCAAAAGAAAGAATTTATATTCCAGAAACTTTACCCTTCTAGAAACCTGTTGTTCAACACGTGGGTTGAGGACAAGCAACATTAGCATCACTTGGGAGGTTGTTACAACCTCAGGCCCTTCCTCAAAGTGGGAGAATTAGATTCCACATGGTAACAGACGGCCTCCCCTCAAGGAATAAGCATACGCACCAAAGCTCCTGAAGCACTGTGCTGAAGAGTCTACGGATGTTGAAAGGTTATTTGTTCTTTTGCATAGACAGAAAAAACTGTAGTACCAAGTTGAGTTCAGGCGTCCTGGAGAAACCAAAAAAGCGAGATGAGATTGGGCATGCCAGAGCTTCATTGCAGAAGGAAGCTGAAAAATGTCGGTGAGCTTTCCATTTTCCGTACAGGCCCAGTATCTGTGGAAGGACGTGGAGGAGGAAGAATCAGGCAGGAATAGTCTCCAGTGCAGTGTGGTTTCAAGAACATGTGGGCCAAGCCACTGGGAAGTCCTTGCACCAATGTCACACTTTGGAGGGAACCTCCGTTGGCAGGAATACATCTGCCTGACTGCCGCCCCTGCTCAGCCATGGAGACAGTAAGATCGGTTGTTGCCGCGAGTTACTGAAATGGGAGGAATGAATGAGCAGAACGCAGAGGATGTTGAAGACTGTGAAACAATTCTAAACCCCATCATGCATTTGTCCAAGTCCATGGGGTGTATAACACCCGGAGTGAAAGCTAATGGGAGCTGTGAGCTGCAGATGGTAACGATGTATTAGTGTAGAATCGTCAGTTCCAGTGAGTGTACCGTTCTGGCCTGGGATGGGCTAGAGAGGGCAGGCTGGACTGGGCAGCAGGAGAGCCTATATGAGAACTGGATACTTTCTGCTCAATTTCCCACTGACCCTAAAATTGCTCTAAAAAGTCTATTTTAATAAAATGATTACAGTGATCCTTGAGATGATTTTATCTTGGCTTTGCCTTAGGGAAGGACCATCACGTGGGATTTATGAGGCCATAAGAAAGATGACCACAGATTAAAAAACAGACTTGCCAAAGGTGGACCTTCTGTGGGCTGAAGCGGCCTTGTCAGAAAAACTGTAAGTTACAGAATTATCTTTGGTCACCAATTCAGTGATCCCTGATGTTTGGGCTGTCCTGCTCCAGGGAACGCAAAAGGGTGATCTGCGTTTGTATCAGTGGTGGCTTAGAGCTCAGGAGCACAGTGCAAATAGCTGCCTTCTTCAGGAAGTTTCTTTATGTTTATTATCCCAAACTCTTATTTAAGTGCCTCAAAAAAAAAAAAAAAAAAGTTCTCTATTAAAAAAAAAAAAAAAAAAAAAGAGGGAGAGGAAAAAAAGGAAAAAATATGAGCGTTGCAGGTGTAGACTTGAGTCACTAAGGAAACAATAAGTATTAGGGTCATTTAGTAATTCCTAGAGACTTCAAACCAGAGACCCAGGGTCGGCCTTACAGAGTGGAGCAGGTGTTCGGCCCCCTCAGTGGCCTTATCAGTAGGGCGGCATTTGGCACCATCTGTGTGGATGTGGTCACATCACCCGGCTCTTTGATCTCAGATCCTTCACCTTTGAACACCAGAGACGCGTTCCTACTTGCTTTTTACTTGCTCGGCACCTCAAAATGACTCTCAGCACACTTGTAAAATCATTGATCGTGATTGCTTCCTGAGGATCAAACGTTCTCAGAGCATTTTCAAAAATAAAAGTAATATAAATACTCATGTTGTACCCATGCCTCTTAAGAGCTGGCTGATACAGCAATAGAGGTGACAGAGGTTCACAATATAAATACTAATGTAGAATTTCTCAATAAAACATCGTGAGGGGCACTTGGTGTCTTGAACTGGTCTATTAAGCATTTAGCTTCTCTTGCAGGGGTGATAATCAGCACAGGCAGTTGCTAATCACTTTCTGTGGGAGAGTCACACTGCTTAGTCCTAATCATTTTATCTGATTCTCACTCTGAATCATTTTATCTGATTATCAGAATAGATCTATGATAAGGTAATATCATCTCTGTTAAAAAAAAAAAAAAAAAAAAAGAACCTTGGATAAGGGCTTAAAAAACTAGCATAATATCTAAATTTAATGTCTGGTGGAAGGTGCATGGGCCAAAGAGAATTGTTAAGTGGCTCTTCCACCTCGGGCATGTGTTGGAAAGTTCACTGAGTCACAGATCTGTTGGCCAGCACTGAGGGCTCTGATTTAGCATCTGAAATTGGGTCTGGTCATCTGATAAGTTTAGAAGGTCCTGGAAGAAATGTGATACAAATGAGAACATCAGAACAGCTGAGGTCATGTCCGCAGTGCTGGGAGCTCAGTTTCTTCACCACTGTCATCCTGCTGGAGCTTGACTAGTCGCTTTGGATGTGATTTAGTTTTTTGAGAGTTTAGTGAATGATGTGAAAACCTCCCTTTTTGGCAATGTATTCCGCTGTTGCCTGGTTTATGTGTTTCTGCCTCTTGGCAGAACTCAGCATTCACCTACTGAATATTATTTAGCAGCCTCCTGGTGTAGAGAGAGTAATTATTTACTTCTATGTCCTTGGCTCCGGTGATCTGTTGATAGGACTCATGCCAGAGAGTGAGCGTGGACCTTCGTTCTCAAATTAGATGCGTGAGCTGCTCTATAAAATGACACTCTAGCTCAGCCCTCAAAATCCACACAACGCCTTTTCAACAATTTGTATACACCTAATATTGCAGCCCTCACTTCCTTTTCCAGTCTGGAAAAAGGATAAAATTCTAAAGCCACCTGGTAGAGTTGGGAAGATTAGACACAGGAGTTACAATACAGAATGAGGGAACGCAGTGGGTCACTACTGGCCTCGCTCCAGCTTCCTTCACTCCCTTTTCTTTGGGGTTCAGGTGTCATGGGTTTAGATTAACGTGTTCTTGATGTTGTTTCCTGTTCCAAAGAAAAAGAAGGGATGTCAGTGGTGTCTGGTGTCAAATAATTTAACCAGAGGGGTAGCTAACTTCAAGCAAAGAGAGACCAGGCTCATTTTTCAACAGGCTAAAATGAAGAAAAGGAAGGCTTTAGATATCATTCATTTCAATTCACAGCATGTTGACCAAACACCAATTAAGTACTTTGAAATGTTCTTATTCTAATGTGGGCTGAAAGTGCATGGGTTTGAATGCACTTATTCAGGAAGACATTGTGTTGTATACAAATATGAATGAAAGCTGCTGTTTGCCTTTAAAAGTTTAATCGGTTTTGAGGGGCGAGCAAGAAAAAGATTTTTGCAACTCGCTCCTACTTAAGGCAGAATGTGATATGGTATAAGTGGGGCAGAAAAATTTGTTTTGACCAGAGGGATTAGATGATAAAGGAACTGGCTTTTGATATCCCAATCAAATCTCATAAAAGCTTCATACCTTCTAGAATGTATCAAAAATTATTTTTTCATCACACTGGTCTTCTGGGTATATACCTAGTAGAGGAATTATAGGATTGAATGGCAGATCTATTTTTAGATCTCTAAGTGTTTTCCAAACATCTTTCCAAAAGGAATGTATTAATTTCCATTCCCACCAGTAGTGTATGTGTCAAACTGTTTATAAAACCAGTGCATGGTGCCCAATGATCGCATTAATGTATAAAGCTATGATGTAATATTAATAAAAAAATTATTTTTTAAAAAAGTATTCCAAACAAAGTTGCAGAAGATGTGTTCTAATCTCAAAGAGGTGTCAATATTTTGATGACATGGGTGCTGTCACAAAATACTGCAAAGTGGGTGTCTAAAAACAATAAAAATTGACTGCCTCAGAGTTGCGGAGACTAGAGGTACAAAATCAAGGTGTCTGCAGGGAAAATCTTTTATACGTCTCTCCTAAGTTTGGTGGCTGGAGTCAGTCCTTGGAGCTCGTTGGTTTATAAACACATTACTCCAGTCTCTGCCCCACATGGCCTTCTTCTTTCTCATGTGGGCTTTTTAAGAAATACATAGATTTTTTTATGCCAGATGCTGTGGCTGATGCCTATAATCCCAGCACTCTGGGAGGCTGAGGTAGTTGGATTGCTTGAGCTCACAAGTTCGAGACCAGCCTGAGCAAGAGCAAGACCCTATCTCTACTAAAAATAGAAAAACTACGCAGGTATTATGGCAGGTGCCTGTGGTCCCAGCTACTCGGGAGGCTGAGGTGGGAGGATTGATCAAACCCAAGGGTTTGAGGTTGCTGTGAGCTATTGATGCCATGGCACCCTAGTCTGAGCAACAGAGAGAGAGACTCTGTCTCAAAAAAAAAAAAATAAATAAATAAATAAATAAAAATAAAGCACAAAAAGAAATATATAGATTTCTCTAAAGGATATTAGCCATTGATTTGGGAACAGCTGCAAGCCTCAACCCCCAAGCATCTCTGCCCCCCAGGTCCCTCCCCTCTCCATGGAAATATTGTTTTCCATGAAACTGATTCCTGGTGCAAAAAAATGTTGGAAACTGCTGATTTAGACCCCACCCTAATCCGGTATGACCTCCTCTTGACTAATAAGAAGTGCAAAGACCCTATTTCCAAGTAAGGTCACATCCCGAAATTCCAGATTGATGTGACATTTGGAAGACAACACTGCTAAACCCAGGCCATGTGGTCAAGACTATTGATGCTGCAATTTAAGGACCGTATCATTACCAAAAGCTTGGGATAATTTCTAGAATTCTGTCAAACCTGGGCAGAGGTGAACAAACACCCAATCAATACCTTAGGAGTGAAAGCTGTTGAAGTGATGGAAACTGGAAACGAGAGCCCTTGTCCAGTTCTGAAGAGCAGGAGGTCTGCAGGCCGCCATGAACCCCCTGCACAAAGGTAGAGAAATCTACCTTTCATACACCCCAGCATAGGGAGAAGACTGTTTTCAGGTAGGCACCACCCTCATCTCTAAATGGAAATGTCTGTCCTTTTTAACCTCAGACAGAATGCTGACAGATACCCAGCTCCAAATCCCTGTGGGTCTGAAGCTTATTGATATTCCTACCATATTTTTCTTTATTGTGAGGAAAAGGTTGAGTAGTCTTCGGCTTCCTGGATGACTTAGCAACACTGAAGATAGAACTACAGTCGTGTGTTGTTCAAGGATGAAAATAGGTTCTGGGAAATTTGATGTTATGCAAGTTGATCATTGTGTCAATATTATAGGGGGTACTTACATAAATCTAGACGGTATGGTGTATGGTAGCCATGTGGGCTATTTGGAGTGGCCTATTGCTCTTAGGTTAAAATCTAAATGTGTATGTAAACTCTTAGTCATAGTAAAGGTAGGGTAAAAATGTGGTATTATAATCTTATGGTACCACTGTCAAACATGCAGTCCATCATTGACTGAAATATTATTATCTGGTGCCTGAATGTAGTATGAAAATGGAACTGGCTATTGAGCTGAGTGTTGAAGGTTGGGAAGGATGTTATAAGCAGAAACTAAGGACTCCCCAGCTGAAGGACCAGTGTAGTTCCAGAGTGAGAAAGTGAGTGTTGTGTTCAACATTACAAATTATCTAGTTGGGCAAAAATGTACTCACATGGTAAAATCCGATGGGACATAATTCTGAAAAATTATGCCGGTGATGTCAGGGAAAAGGATTTGAGACAGGCCTTGCCATCTGTTGACACCTGAGCAAATCACTTTACATCATTAAGCTATAGTTTTTATTTTTTTTTTCAATTATTAAATGGAAACAAAATTAATGTAGTTGGTAAGAGTTGAATGCAATAGTTTATTTGGATGTATAACATCATGAAACACATTAAATATTATTAATTTAGAAAGTTTGAGCCAAGTGTGGTGGCTCACATCTGTAATACTAGCACTCTGGGAGGCTGAGATGGGTGGATTGCTTGAGCTCAAGAGTTCAAGACCAGCCTGAGCCAGAATGAGATCCCATCTGTACTAAAAATAGAAAAACTAGCCGGGCATTTTGGCAGGCATCTGTAGTCCCAGCTAATTGGGAGGCAGAGGCAAGAGGATCACTTGAGCCCAAGAGTTTGAGGCTGTAGTGAGCTATGACACCTGGGCTGGTTGAGAACCAAGATAAGGGCATTGAAATCAGCACACTGGGAGTCTTCGTGGTTGCTTAGAGAACATTTCTATAAAGTGACTGAAACAACAGGTTGTAGCAGGTTCAAGAAATAGGACATGTTAAGAAATAGGAACAGTGAGAGTAAACCACACTTCTTAGAAGTTTAGCAGTAAAGGAAGGACAACCATGTGAGAAGGAAGCAAAATTGAAACCAGAAAGGATATATGTATTTTTTACTCTGTAAGATTTCAGGAGTTAGATGAGAACCTGTGTATATAATATGCTTAGCAGAAGTTTGGAAGAGGTGAATAAAATTCAAAATACAAATACATGTATTCAAACATATGCTATCTATAAATATATAAATTAAAAATATAAATATAAAAAATTTAAAACAGAACAGCAAAGTTATATTTGGGGAAACTAATAGAAGGGAATAAAGTGTAATTCAGAGATAGATAAAGAAGAGATTAAGGCCAAGTGAACAGTTACCAAAATTAAGGGCATATAGATATTTGAAATAAGAACAACCACAAAAGACAAAAATGAACTAAAACAGCTGGTTCATTTGAGGAAGACATTCTGAGCTGGAAAGGAGATGTATAAAAACATTTCAAAATACATGGATTCTATTTTGTCAGCAAATCGAAGTGAGAGAATCAAGGGAATGAGAGATGAAATCTGTGGTGACTCCTGGTGATAACATGTTTGAAATGCTTGTCACTGGGTCACAGCTTGGAGCACAGGCACAAGGTTACAGGAGTCAGAGAGACTAAAGGAAAAGGGAGAAGTTAAATGATGAGAAGTTTCATCATCATCAAGAACAAGTTTGGGGAAGTGAAAGTGTGGGAGAGGTGAGAGCAGAGAAGAATGTAATCAAGCACGGAGCCTTCCAATCGATATACATTTCTTTTATATTTTTATGTTTTATAGGAACGGCATTTTAAGTTTGCATTTTTCACAGCTTGCACAGGAATGACTGCTGGTCACACCAGGGAAATAGCCATTGACCCTACCTTAGTGCAGGAAGTAGCCCCAGTGGAAAAAGAACAGACAAACAGGCCCATCGGGGTAACGCTAAGTGGCGAAGCAGTTTTATTTTTCTTTTCTAAGAGCTGGCCAGGAGAAATAGATGTAATCAGCCAGCTGGAATTCAGAGAAAGATGGAACAGCAGAGATAGCAGAAAGAATGATCATCCAAGCTACAGGAGGAGATGGAGAGTCAGCTGTGTAATTCTGAACCATGAGTATCTTTAAAATAAACCTTGTTTTAAAAGTAGCCTCACTGAGTAGCCAACCTTGCACAACAGGGTTAAAAATAAATGCACGAAGAGCAGATCACACAAGTTTGACCAGTCCTGTGAACTGAGGCTACTTCAGTGGCACCATGAACCGAGTTCTCCCAGTGCCTTTGCCTCCGGCTGGAGCTTGGACCATCCTTCATCACCCCCCAGCCATCGGCTGCAACTCCCAGGTGGTACGCTGAACCCAACACACCTGACTTCAGTTTGCAACCCAGAGGAGCAGTGTGGCAGCACCTGCTTAAAAGAATTGCTTCTGGTCATTGGAAAGAGATTAGTAGGATTCAGGTACCGATCTGAATAACATATGTATTTTATTTTTATTTTTCACATTAGAAACAAAAAGTATTCGGTAAGTAGCATCACCGAAAAAACCACCGTTCTTCCAGCCCTACATTTTGGGTTGTAGGGCTGGGGTGGGGTGTCTATAATTGAGCACATTAACTCCCCTGGCACAGCTAACAGGGACCTGGAACATTTGATTTTTGCTTGCAAAGTGATACATCTGTACTATTCCAAAGAGAGGCGAAGAAAAGCAAGGGCGCTCAGATTTCTTTCTTCTTTGTGCGTTTTTCTTTCCTGTTGAATGTTGGGAGGCGTTGATCATCCCCCGGGGATTAAGACATTCAAAGTAGTCAGTAATTTCCATAATAGGATTCAGTGATCAGATTCAAAAGCAAAGCACAATCTAATAGGAAAGGATCAGAAGGATGAATGGCTGGTATACAGCAGGCTCTGTGAGCTGAGAAACAGAGCCTTCTTGAAGAGAGCGTTTTGTTAGCCCCTAAGACGTACGCAAATACTAGACATTATTTAAAGGTGAGGAAGTCTTAATGTCTTAATGTCCTGATGGAATCATTTCTATCCTAATAATGGGCTGCAAGATTGAAAGAACAACAAAGACATTTTGAAAGGGAGAAAAAATGGAAAGGCAAAAAAAAAATTCAGTGTTCATCTGTTGGAACAAATTTCTGGAAGAGTAAGTGGAGCTCTGAGAATAGGCAGGAAGAAGGAACCCAAGACCAGGTTCATTCTGAGAGTAGCTTTTAGTGAATCGTTGATGTGTAGAGCTGTGCTTTTAATATTTTCTGGCGGAAAAAAAAAGTGTTCATTAACTTCATTCATGGCAGAAATACTAACTAAGGGGGTTGGGTTGAAAAATCTCTCCCTTTCTTTCACAAATATCTAATTCCATCTCACAATTGTCCTCTTTGGTGACCTGCTGGCACCGTTGAATCTTGTGCAGAAGACAAAACCTCGGGCTGTGGAGTCAGATAGATTCAATTCTAACTCTGTTGCTTATTAAACTATGATCTCAGTTAAATCATTTATAAACGTTTGAGCCTCATGTGCTTCATCTGTAAAAAGGAGATATAAAGCACATTTTGGAGGATTAAAATAATAAAAATATGCACATATATTCACACATACATACACATATGGTTACACATGCAAGCACAAACATGTGTGTCTCTGTGTGTAGCACATTGCTCAGCTTTACTAAATGGTAACTAAAAGCTGGCTGATTTTCTCTGCATTGGAGTAGTTTTCTTTCCCTTCCCTTCCCTTCCCTTCCCTCCCCTCCCCTCCCCTCCCCTCCCCTTCCCTTCCTTTTCCTTCCCTCAACTTCTCTTCCCTTACCTCCCCTCCCCTTCCCTTCCTTCCCCTCCCCT
>CAUYPK010171696.1:0-11276 GCA_963574355.1 Loris lydekkerianus | reverse complement strand
TTCCTTCTGGAAGGATGTTTGGAGAATACTTAGAGATCTAAGAATAGACCTGCCATTGGATCCTATAATTCCTTTACTAGGTTTATACCCAGAAGACCAAAAGTCACAATATAACAAAGACATCTGTACCAGAATGTTTATTGCATCCCAATTTATTTATTTTTTTTATTTTTTTGTTTTTCTTCTTTCATTTTTTTGTCACGCATCCCAATTTATAATTGCTAAGTCATGGAAGAAGCCCAAGTGCCCACCAACCCACGAATGGACTAGCAAATTGTGGTACATGTATACCATGGAATATTATGCAGCCTTAAAGAAAGATGGAGACTTTACCTCTTTCATGTTTACATGGATGTAGCTGGAACATATTCTTAGCAAAGTATCTCAGGAATGGAAGAAAATGTATCCAATGTACTCAGCCATACTCTGAAGCTAAATTATAGCTTTCACATGAAGGTTATAACCCAACTATAATGCAAGACTATGGGGAAAGGGCCAAGGAAGGGGAAGGGAGGGGGGAGGTTTTGGTGGAGGGAGGGTAATGGGTGGAGCCACATCTATGGTGCATCTTAGTATTGGTACAGGCAATTGCACTAATGTACACAGCTATGATTTAAGAATTAAAAAAAAAAAAAAGAATGGCCTTGGAAATTGCCAGCAGGTAATGGAATTTTCCATTTTCTTGACTGAGGTGAAACTTATTGTTAACCTCTTTATTCCTTATCATTGCTGCCTTCCTTGGCAGGTGTTTCATGTTTATTGTGTTTTATAAATGTCTGAATCTTAGTTTGCAGTTTCACAGCCCCTTGATAGAAATTCTCTATCTGAGGAAGTGCATTACATCCTACCTTTAAATTTGCCTTTAAAAATTTTTTAACATAGTCTTCAAACTTGATGAAATTAATAAGTAGGTAACCTCACTTTATGCAACTTAAATCCTAAAATTAGGGGACTTGGTTTTTTTTTTTTTTTATTTGTTTGAATATAATATTCTTTGAAGGAATAAACTTTGCAGCTAGATGGGCTGAAGTGCAAATTCCAGCCTTGCAAATTGCTGAGTCAAAGTGAACTTCAGGTACAAAGTGAAGATGAACATAATATCTGCTCTACCACAGGATGATGAAAAAACACTAAAGATTATAGGTGAAAAATCCTAAATGCTCAATATTATTTATGACTATAATCTTGCTCTCTACTTTTGAAGAGAAAAGTAGGTTGTGAGACGAGAAAATTGAGATTCTAACATGGGCCATGATGGTGAACAGGCTCCAGAGCTGGTCACTTTCAAATGTTCTTTCCATTCTCCAATTTGCAGCTTATAAAGGAAGTATCATTTCCATAGAGAATTCACTCTAATTTTATACTGAGAATCAGTTGTAAATAGGGTATATTTTTAGTAAGTCACCGGGCAACCAACATTACTGAAAGAAACCCATTCTGTAAAAAAACAAACAAACTGCATTTTATATTCTTAATTGGTAACTATTGGATGTGTGTGTGTGTGTGCACACATGTGCACACGTGTGTACACATACCTATTGAGTAGAGTTAATATTAATTTGAGGCAACTCAGATCATGGAGCTTAGAGATTTAAATTGCATTCCCAGTAGTCATGTGGTTTTATGAAGCATTCGTTCATTTATTTTTTAAAAAAACATATTGAGCACTTATTACGTACCAGTTATATACTCTTTCCAGTTTTAGAATTTATCTAATGGTTATACCGACTATAATATTCACAGGTATACAATTTATATGTAGGAGCTGAGTGAAACAAACATAATCTGTTCAATTGCCTTGATTTATTCATGGGGAAACTGAGCTGCAGAGAAATTTATTTGAAATTCTCAAAGACACAAGTAACAGAATAGCTATAAAAGGAAGCCTAACCACTGTTCCTCAACTTCGGCTGCCTATTAGAATTATCTGGGTAAAATTAAAAATATTTATGCCCAGGATGAACTTCAGACCAATTAATTCAGAATTTCTTGGAGGGTGGGACCCAGACAGCAATTTTTTTTTTTTCAAAATATGAAGGGGGTAGAGGGGTTAAGGGGTTAACATGGATGAATTGCATATTGCTGAAGTCTGTGCTTTCATTGTTCTTGTCACCAGAGGAGTGTACGCTGTACATGATAGATAAGTTTTATCCCCCAATGGCAATTACAGCAACAACAAAACTAAATAAATGGGACTTAAATTAAAAAGCAGTAATTTTTAAAGCTTCCTGGAGGCTGCCAGTGAGCCACCTGAGAGTGCTACCCTTGCTCCACGGCAACATGACAGTCTAATTGTTTCTCTTTGTGCTTAGTTGGGTCAACAGTTCATAAAAATTCAGACTCACATATATAGTTGCTTAAAGAAATCAGAAGCAAGAAAGCACAATTGTCATAACAATTAGCTTTTCCCTATTTTCCCCACTGCCAATGCTGTCAGAATCTTACTTCCTGGAACACTTCTTTTTTTTTTTTTTTAAATAACTTCTTCTCTCCTATCGTATTTACCTCCTGCCTAATCTTTTTCAGGGTCTCTTCTTTTCTCTCCCTTTTTACTTGTTTAATGTGGTACTAGGACTTTGTTTTTAATTTATACATAATAATTGTACATATTTATGGGGTAATATGTGATATGACACATTTATATATTGTGTAATAATCAAAAGAATGTAATTAGCATACCCTTTGCCTTATACATTTATTATTTCTTTGTGGCGAGAAAACTCAAAATCTTCTCTAGTTCTAACTCTTTTGAGATATGTAATACTATGTTGTTAACTATAGTCACCCTACTATGCAATAAACATTAGACTTATTTCTCCTTCCTGAGACTTTGTACCCATTGATCAAATGTGCCCACATCCCTTTCCCTCCTATATGCTCCCCAGCCACTGGTAACCACCATTCTATTCTATACATCTCTGAGACTAACTTGTTTAGAGTCTACAAATAAGTAATATCATCCCTTATTTGTCTTACTGTTTCACTTAACTTGTCTATCTTATTTCACTTAACATAATTCCTCAAGGCTCATCCTTGTCAAAATAGAATTTTCTTCCTTTTTATGGCTGAATAGTATTTCACTGTGTATGTGTGTGCTGCATTTTCCTTATCCATTCATGTATTGATGGAACTTTGCTTGATTCCATATCTTGCCTGCTATGAATACTGCTACAATAAAAATGGAGTGTATATATATTTTTGACAAACTGATTTTATTCCCTTTGGATATATACCCAGTAGTTGGATTACTGGATCATATAGCTGTATTTTTTGAGAAAACTTCATACTGTTTTTTAGGGTGACTATCCATCAAGATTGTTTAAGAGTTCTTTCTCTTTATCTGTGACAGTGTTTGCTATTTTTTGGATTTTTTGATAATAGCCATTTAAACCGGAATGAGCTGCTGTCTCATTCTGGGTTTTTTTGTTTGTTTGTTTGTTTGTTTGTTTGTTTTGTGTTGTTTTGTTTGTTTGTTTTGCATTAGAGTCTTACTCTGTTGCCCAGGCCACAGTGTAGTAACAACAGTCTAGCTCACAGCAACTTCAAACTCCTGAGCTCAAGCCATCCTCTTGCCTCAGCAACTCAAATAGCTAGGACTGCAGGTGTCAGCCACAATGCCTGGCTAATTTTTTTCTTTGTAGTAGAGATGGGGGTCTCATCTTACTCAGGCTGGTCTTGAACTCCTCAGGTCAAGCGATCGCCCCACCTCACCCTTCCAGAGTGCTAGGATTATAGGTGACAGTCACTGTGCCTGGCTGAATTGTGGTTTTGATTTGCATTTCCCTGATTAGACCTGCTAAGCAGTTTTTATATATCATTTGTATATCTTCTTTGGAGAGATGTGAATTCAGACTTTTTCACCAGTTTTTAATTTTTTTTCTTATTGAGTTCCTTACATATTTTGCATATGAACTCCTTTCAGTTTGATGAAATTCCACTAGTGCTATTAGTGGATTTTTGATTTTGTTGCTTTGCTTTTGGGATCTTACCCCCCTCCCCCCCCCACAAAAAAATCCTTCTCCAACAAAGGTCATGAAGCAGTTCTCTTATATTTTCTTCTAGTTTTGTCATTTCCAATTTTATGTTTAATAAGTCTTTGATTCACTTTGAATTGATTTTTGTATATGGTGAAAGATAGAAGTCTAGCTTCTGCAAGTGGATATCCAGTTTTCATAACACCATTTATTAAAGAAACCACCTTTCTCTATTGTGTGTTCTTGGCACCCTTGCTGAAAGCCAGTTGACTATACTGATAATTAAGACTGACAATTAAGTTTGAGAACTCAACACAGCGCACTTACATTGGCAGCACTGTGCAACAACTTGGTAAGGTTTCATAGCCTTGGTATGCCAGGATTTCAGACTCTGTTCATATGGACGTGTGGCTGTATCTTGCTGAATGACATTTATTATTGTTGTTGCGTGTTTTTGTGTGTCATTATGAGAATGTTGGAGCTTGAATTAGAGCAATAAACAAATGTTATATTTCTTGTTAAACTTAGCAAGAGAGGAAGTGAAATCAGGGACATGTTAGTCCAAGTTTATAGAGATAATTCCATGAAGAAAATGGCAGCGCATAAATGGAGTAAATGTTTTTCTGATGGGAAACAAATTGTCACTGATGAAGAGGGGTCAGAGCAGTCAGTAACAAGCAGAATTGATGAAAACATTGAAAAAAATTCATTGAATTGTGCATCAAAATTGTCAGCTGGCTGTGAGAAGCATAGCAGATCAAGTAAACATTGTTAGAGAAATCATAACTGAAAATCTTAGTGTGTGCAAAAATGAACTCAAAGGAGGTCATCAATGAACAAAAGCAAAATGAAAGGAGAGTCAATGTTTGCCAAGACCTTTTGGTGAGGCAAGGCCAAGGTGATGAATCATGGTAATGAAATCATGAAAACCACTTTCTATAGCTTGTTGAGAATTGAATACTTTTCCTTGAAAGAAGTGATCCAAAGCCTGGAAGGAGTGATAGTCAGTTGGTGCAAGGTCTGGTGAATAGGGTGGATAATAGAATTTCTAAGTACATCGTCTATAATTTGAGCAGCATTGCTTATATGACATGTGGTCAAGGGTTGTCCTGAAAGAAGATTGATTTGTCTCTATTGACCAATTGTGGTCACTTAATCATAGGGTTTCTCATTATTTTGTCTACTTAGTTGCAGTAGACATTTGTAATTCATTGACCAACTTTCATTAATCTGTACTGGATAATGCCAGGGCTGGACTACTAAGCAGACATCATTAGCTTCTTCTGATAAATATTCAGTTTGGGGCTGCATTTCAGCTCTTCATTTTTCCTAACCCTTCTGCTTAACACCTGCTATCATCAGAAATAATCCATTTTCATCATACATAACACTACAGTGTAGAGATGGTTTGTCTTTATGTTGTGACAGCAGAGAAAGACAAATTTTGAGATGATTTCTGTTCTGACACTTGTTTATTTTAATTTTAATTTTTTTCCTTTTATAAAGTGATATGCCCATAGATCATGAATACATTTATGCATATGTGGGGTACAATGTGTTAATTTTTTTTATATAATTTGGAGTTCTTACATTAAACTAGGTAATATAGCTTTTGCCTCATTTACTTGATTATTGTGTTAAGACATTTATGTTAAATACTTGATAGATTTGACTTGTACCCTTGTAATATGCTGCATAGGTGTGATCCTACCATTTATCCTCCCTCTATCAAACCTTCCCCCACTCCTCTCTTCCCCCTCCATTTCTCTCCTTCATCCTGGGCTATACTTGTGATCTTTATTTCATAAGAAAGTGTGAGTTAATATAAATGGGTTTCATAAAAGTACTGAGTACATTGGATACTTTTTCTTCCATTCTTGAGATACTTTACTAAGGAGAATATGTTCTAGCTCCATCCATGTCAACATAAAAGAAGTAAAGGCTCCATCTTTTTTAAGGCTGCATAGTATTCCATAGCATACATATACCATAATTAATTAATCCATTCATGGGTCGATGGGCACTTGGGCTTCTTCCATGACTTGGCAATTATAAATTGAGCTGAAATGAATAATCTGGTGCAAATGTCTTTGTTGCAAAGTGATTTTTGGTCTTTTGGACATACTTCTAGTAGAGGAATTGCAGGATCAAATGACAGGTCTATTTTTAGATCCCTGAGTGTTTTCCAAACTTCTTTCCAAAAGGAACATATTAGCTTGCATTCCCACTACAAGTGCAGAAGTGTCCCCATTTTTCCATATCCACGCCAATATCTGTAGTTTTGGGATTTTATGACGTGGGCTACTCTTACTGGAGTTAGATGATACATCAAAGTGGTTTTGATTTGCATTTCTCTGATGATTAAAGATGATGAGCATTTTTTCATGTCCCTGTAGACCATGCACCTGTCTTCTTCGGAAAAGCTTCTGTTCAGGTCTTTTGCCCACATGAAATGGGATCACTTGTTCTTTTCTTATTAATAAGTTTGAGTTCTCTGTGGATTCTGATTATTAGACTTTTGTCAGAAACATAACCTGCAAATATCCTCTTCCATTATGAAGGCTGTCTACTTCCTTTACTTACTGTGTTCTTGGCAGCGCAGAAGCTTTTTAGTTTGATCAGATCCCAGTAATGCATTTTTGGTATTGCTTCAATTGCCCAGGGGGTGCTTCACATAAAGTATTCTCCCAGGCCAATTTCTTCAAGTGTTACCCCTGCACTCTCTCCAAGAATCTTCATAGTTTCATGTCTTAAAGTTTAAGTCTTTTATCCAGTGACAGTCAATTTTTGTTAGAGATGAACGGTGTGGGTCCAGTTTCAGTCTTCTACAAGTTGCCAGCAAATTCACCCAGCACCGTTTGTTAAATAGGGAGTCTTTCCCCCAATTTATATTTTTGATAGGCTTATCAAAGATCAAATGATGAAAAGTGTCTGGATTCATCTCTTCGTTCTTAATTCTGTTCCATACATCTACCACTCTTTTTTTTTTGTGCCAGTACCATGCTGTTTTGATCACTATCGATTTATAGTATAGTCTGAAGTCTGATAGCGTGATTCCACCTGATTTGTTTTTATTTCTGAGTAATGTCTTGGTTTTTCAAGGTTTTTTCTGTTTCCATATAAAATTAAGTACTAGTTTTTTCAGATGTTTAAAGTATGACAGAGGTGCTTTAATAGGGATTGCATTAAATATGTAGATTGCTTTGGGTAGTATGGACATTTTAACAATGTTGATTCTTCCCAGCCATGAGCATGGTATGTTTTTTCATTTGTTAACATCTTCAGCTATTTCTTTTCTCAGAGTTTCATAGTTCTCTTTATGGAGTTCTTTCATGTCCTTTGTTAGCTACACTCCCATATATTTCATTTTCTTTGGCACTACTATAAAAGGAATAGAGTCCTTGACTGTTTTTTCAGCTTGACTATTGCTGGTATATATGATTTGTGGGTATTGATTTTGTAGCCTGAGATGCTGCTGTATTCCTTGATCACTTCTAAGAGTTTGTAGTTGAGTCCCTGGGGTTTTCCAGGTATACAATTATATCATCTGTGAAGAGTGAAAAGTTTGATTTCCTCTGATCCTATATGGATACACTTGATCACCTTCTCTTGCCTGATTGCAATGGCTAAGACTTCCATTACAATGTTAAAAAAGCAATGGAGACAATGGACAACCTTGCCTGGCTCCTGATCTGGGTGAAAATGTTTTCATCTTTACTCCATTCAATATAATATCAGCCATGGGTTTGCTGTAGATGGCCTCTATCAGTTTAATAAATGTCCCTTCTATACCTATTTCTTAAGTTTTCTGATCATGAAACAATGCTTAATATTATCAAAAGCTTTTTCTGCATCTATTGAGAGAATCATATGGCTTTTTTTTTAATTTGTTTATATAATGTATCATATTTATAGAGTTATATATATTTAATCAGTCTTGAGACCCTGGGATAAAACTCACTTGGTTGTAGTGGATAATTTGTTTGATGTGTTGCTAAATTCTGTTTGTTATGATCTTATTGAGTATTTTTGCATCAATATTCATTAGTGATATTGGTCTATTCTTTTATTTTCTTGTTGGGCCTTTTCCTGGTTTGGGGATCAGGGTGATATTTCCTTCATAGAATGTGTTGGGAAGTATTCCTTCTTTTTCTGTAGTTTGGAAAAGGTAATGTAATATAGGTACTAGTTCCTCTCTAAAGATTTTGTAGAATTCTGATGTGAAGTCATCTGGTCCTGGACATTTCTTTTGGGTGATATTTTATATAGTTGATGCTATGTCAGAACTTGATATAGGCCTGTTCAACTTTTCCAATTCTTTCTGACTAAGTCTAGGAAGGTGATGTGCTTCCAAGTATTGGTCAATTTTCTTCAGATTTTCATATTTCTGAGAATAGAGTTTTTTGTTATATTCATTAAGAATTTTTTGAATTTCTGTAGAGTCTGTGGTTATCTTATCTCTGTAATTTCTGATAAATAAAATTAGAGATTTTACTCTTTTATTTATGGTTAGGTTAGTCAAAAGTTTATCTATTTTATTGACCTTCACAAAACACCAACTTTTGGATTCATTGATCTGTTGTATCATTCTTTTGTTTTCAATTTCATTTAATTCTGCTTTAATTTTTGTTATTTCTTTTCTTCTGCTGGGTTTGGGGTTTGAATGTTCTTCCTTTTCTAGTTGGTTGATATAGGCCATTAAGTTGTTGATTTCCTCTCTTTCCATTCTTTTGAGGAAGGCTTGTAACACTATAAATTTCCCTCTTGGGACTGCCTTTGCAGTATCCCACAGGTTCTGGTAGTTCATGTCTTCATTATTGTTTTGTTCCAAAATTTGGTAATTTCTTTATTAATCTTATCTATGACCAGCTATCATTCAGCATAAGATTATTTAGTTTCCATGTCTTTGTGTGAGTTTTCAGATTCCTGTTGTTACTGAGTTCAACTTTTATTCCATGATGGTCCAAGAAGAGAGGGGGAATAATTTCTAGTTTTTAAAATTTGCTGAGGTTAGACTTGTGATATAAGATGTAATCAGTTTTGGAGTATGTTCCATGGGATGATGAGAAGAATGTATATTCAGTTTTGTTGGGATGAAATGTTCTGTAGATGTCTGTTAAATCCAATTGTTGATAGTTAGTTTTAAGTCTAAAATTGCTTTGGTTAGTTTCTTCTTGGAGGATCTACCCAATACGGCCAAAGGAGTGTTGAAATCACCAACTGTTATGGTGCTGGAGGAAATCAAGTTGCTCATGTCAGTTAGGGTCTCTCCTATAAATTGAGGAGCATTTTTGTTGGATGCATAAATATTCATAATAGAAATCTTATCATGTTGAGTGTTTCCCTTAACAAATATGAAATGACCATCCTTATCTTTCCTTACTTTTGTTGGTTTAAGGCCTATTGTATCTGTGAATAATTGCAACACCTGATTTTTTGCTGATTTCTAGTTGCCTGAATTATAGATGACCATCCCTTCACCCTGAGTCTATAATTGTCTTTTAAGGTAAGCTGAGATACTTGTATGCAGCAGATATCTGGCCTGAATATTTGTATCCAGTCAGCCAACTTGTGCCTCTTTAGAGGGCAATTTAAGCCATTCACCTTAATTGTAAATGTTGATAAGCCTGGTAGACTTTTGGGTATCATGTTTTTGAAAGTCCAGTGAACATTTTTAATCCATTTGCCACTGTGCAAGTTGGGATTTGATCAAAAGTTTTTGAGTGAGTTTACTTTGGTGGTAGAGCATTGTGCTGGTCATTGTGGAGGATGGTTCTGAGAATACCTTGGACAGCTGGTTTAGTTATGGCAAATTTCTTCAACATGTGAATGTCATTAAAGTATTTAATTTCTCCATCATAAATGAAACTCAGTTTAGCTGGATATGGGATCCTGGGGTGAAACTTATTTTGTTTTAGGAGATTAAAATTTGATGACCATCCTCTTTTGGCTTGAAAGGTTTCAGCAGAGAGATCTGCAGTCATTCTAATATTCTTCCCTTTGTAGGTTATGGTTTTCTTACGTCTGGTTACTTTCAGAATTTTCTCCTTCATATTATCTTTAGTGAAGTTAATTATGATGTGCCTGGGGGATGTCTTATTTGGGTTGAGTAGTGCTGGGGTTCTGAAACTGTTTGCATCTGAATTTCAGAATCTCTTGCTATGTTTGGGAATTTCTCCTTGATTATCTCTTGGAGTAGAGCTTTTGGGCCTTTCAAAGCAACCTCATTGCCTTCAGGAATTCCTATAAGGCAAATGTTTGCTTTTTTGGAATTATCCCACAGCTCCCTGAGAGAATGATCCATTTTTGTTCTCCCCTTCTTTTCCTCTTGGAGCATTTGGAAGTGTTCAAAAGCTTTGTTTTCAGTATCGGACATCCTTTCTTCTGCCTGCACCATTCTGTTACTGAGAGATTCTACTGTATTTCTCATATCTTGGAGGGCTACAACTTCTTTTCTCAATGTGTCAAAAAAAAAAAAAAATATATATATATATATATTAAAAGAATTCAATGAATTCAAAGACATAATCACCAAATTTTGACATATATATATATAATCATAGCTGTGTACATTAATGTGATCATGGGGCACCATATATTGCTTTTATAAACAGTCTGACACATTTTCATCACACTGGTTAACATAGCCTTCCTGGCATTTTCTTAGTTATTGTGTTAAGACAATTATATTCTACATTTACTAAGTTTCACATGTACCCTTGTAAGATACACTAAAGGTGCAATCCCAACTATCACCCTCCCTCCACCCATTACAGGTTGAGTAATATAGGTACTAGTTCCTCTTTAAAGGTTTGCTAGAATTCTGCCCTGAAGCCATCTGGTCCTGGGCTTTTCTTTTTAGGGAGATCTCATATGGTTGATGCTATTTCAGAACTTGCTATTGGCATGTTCAACATTTCCACTTGATTCTGCCTAAGTCTTGGAAGGTGACGTGCTTCCAAGTATTGATCAATTTCCTTTAGAATTTCATACTTCTGAGAAGAAAGTTTCTTGTAATATTCATTAAGAATGTTTTGAATTTCTTTTTTTATTTTTTATTTATTTTTATTTTTATTTTTTATTTTTTTTATTATAGATAAAAATATGCACCATAGATGTGGCCCGACCCATCACCCTCCCTCCACCCAAACCTCCCCCCTCCCTTGGTCCTTTCCTCATAGTCTTGTGGTATAGTTGGGTTATAGCCTTCATATGAAAGCTATAGTTTAGCTTCATAGTAGGGCTGAGTACATTGGATACTTTTTCTTCCATTCCTGGGATACTTTGCTAAGGAGAATATGT
>CAUYPK010171695.1:0-31834 GCA_963574355.1 Loris lydekkerianus | reverse complement strand
GAACATATTCTTCTTAGCAAAGTATCTCAGGAATGGAAGAAAAAGTATCCAATGTACTCAGCCCTACTATGAAGCTAAATTATAGCTTTCACATGAAGGCTATAACCCAACTATAGCACAAGACTATGGGGAAAGGGCCATGGATGTGGAAGGGAGGGGGGAGGTTTGGGTGGAGGGAGGGTAATGGGTGGGGCCACATCTATGGTGCATGTTAGAATGGGTACAGGCGATTGCACTAATGTACACAGCTATGATTTAACAAGAAAAAAAATTAAAAAAAAAAGAATAATAAAGGACTTCAAAATTTGAAAAAAAAAAAAAATTAAAAAAAAAAAAAAGGGGGAAAAAACCCAGGCATATGCCCCAGGTATGAAAAGGGGTTCCATTGGGCAAATGAGTGCCACTTCCGGTTTGATAAGAATGGAACACCTTACAGCTGGGAAACTATCAGTCGGGCTGAACCCGGAGTTCACTGGCAAAAAACACAGCATGGGGATTTAAACATCCTATTTCCTATGGAAAACCTGATATGTCTGAACAGGAACCTGATAATGTGCTAACCTGGTAATGTGTTACACTGGGGTCAAGGTTTTGCTCATATCATTACAGAACAGCAAGAGAAGTGGTGGCTGCCTGCCCGCCAGATCAAACCTCAACATGAGCAAGAGACCTTGCCAGTCTTAAAGATTTTCTAAGTAACATCTAATTATGTGTCTGTAAATGTTGATTTGATGTATAGCAAAACACATCTGTGACTAATGTTGCTTGTTTATGTAATCTTTTGCAATAATTTGGCTTGGCAGGTCAGTCTTATACTACACATAATTTAAGTTTGATGCAATTTAAACAATAGGAGACTTAAAATATTCTATTATATATTAGATACCATAATGAGTAGCTAAGAGAAATTGTGTTAGGTAGTTATAGTGTGTGTGATTCTAGAGAAATAAGATGGTATACCCAAATGACACTTTCATTAAATGGTTCAAATTATTTATCTAATTTATATAGCTTAAACCTAGTCTTTCAAAGGTACCATTATTTTCTTTCACTGTGAAACCTGAATCAATCTCCTGTGAGGAACCTCTAACTGCCCCCCTATATCATCCTCCAGTATCAGCAGGAAGTAGTTTGGAGTGGTCAGCGACCTTTTTCCCAATGGCAGTTAGAGCTCCTGTTCAGAGAGGAAGGATTGATACAGGGTGCCACCAACTAGGGAACTCCTTATTCTTTAGGCCTGGGTGAGCTCAGCACACATCCTCTGGGCTCTGACAGGGTTATGAACAAAGCAGTCAGTTTTTGTGGTGGATAGCATGTAGAGATTTGGTAAAACAGCAGACTTCTTGTTCCTGGCAATAATTGTACTGGCATCAGCAAAGGTGAGAAAATTTTGCTTGTTTGCTGCTCCTCCAGACTTCAGCTTGGAAAGAGCTTGTTAACACTACCCTTTCCCCACCTGACATTAAAACTTGGGGTATTGGTTAATACTTCCTATGAAAGTGTCATTGATTAAGGATCCCATGAGTCAGCCCGAGATAAACAGTTAGGTGATGAAATGTGTAAGATTAGTATTATTACCGCCACGATCAACCATTTCCATATTGTTTGGAATGGAGAAAGAAATTTTCCTGAAAGAGTGCAATCTGTCACAAAAATTGGAATTCTAAACATTTTCAACAGTATGGCTAACCTCTTCCTTCTTTTCTTCTGTGAAAAACCCTCACTGATTTCATTGGTGTAATTTTGTTAATTATTCTGTTACCTAGCTAGAAGGTCAGCTACTCGATGAGGACAAAGGACGAGACAGACAACTGTGGATTTCTTCTTTACCCCATACAAGAATATCTTAAATGGGGAACGGGGGGGGGGGGGTTGAGATGTAGGAGACCGAGCACCAGGCTTGTTGAAGTGCTCACTGGTTCTTGAGGGAGGCGTTGGAAGCAGGACAATCCCCTAGCCAGCATGGAGATGTTTTTGCAGCCTGGAGACAAGCCCTCAAGCAACTGCATGCGTTAATGAGATAAGATCGGTCACTCATTAGCAAGCAGGTATTTGGACATTTGTGGTACAACAGGGTGGGAGTTGAGCCCATGGAGAAAGAGCACATAGCGATCATTAAGCACATTGGTCCTGTACGTGGGCCCCCACACCTATTGTATAATGTTTCAATAAGGCCACAACAGAGGTTACTAGGGGCTCTCCCTATAATATGGGAAGCTCACCTCCTGCAAGCATGTACTTCTAATCCGTTCCCTGGCTGTTTTTATTCGCACTGTGACGGGGTGCCACAGCGGGCACCAACAACCCAGTATAATGTAAATGCTATGCAAATAGTTCTTAGGGAATAATTATTTAGGGAATATTGATAAGAAAAAAGTCTGTACATGTTTAGTACAGATGCAACTTTTTTTCAAATGTTTTTGACACTAGTTGGTTGAATACATGGATACAGAGCTCATGAATACAGGTGGTCAGCTGTGTATTTGCTGAAAAAAGGAAGAAATAAACAGTTTTGTATCCTCAGCTAGTCTTCCCAGGGAAAGATAGACTCCTTTCCCACACAGGGTTGAGAATGTACATTTCCTAATAAAGTTATTTGCTATCTTTATCTTAAAGTGTTTCACCGAGTCCTCCATTTTCCCATCTGTAAAAGGAGTCCTTCTTCCCTCCCAGCACCATGGTATGAGACAGCTAGCCTTCCCCATTCTCTCCTTGCAGAGTCCCCTCCCTCTTCCCTGGGCCCCACCCCACAGGGGAAACAAGGTTGACAGCCTCCTCCATACATTTCTGGATCTCCACGACCTCGCTGGGATAGAGCTCCACCTCCAGGCGCCCATCAGCCTGGTTCTTGTCCAGCCAGCGGTTGGCAGGGAAAGTATACTGCTTGCCCTGGCGGGGCACTCGGATCTGGACGCTGCCCAGAAACCAGCTCGCGTGCATGCCTGTGCTGTCGTGCCCGATCACCAGCCGGTTGATCTGGAGGAAACCCAAGAGAGGGTGAACAAGGAGCGGGCTGGGTAGAAATCTGCCTGTCCCCATCCCTCCCTCCCTAAACCCTAGCATAAATGACTCTCCTTGACCTGGATCCCCAGGTCACCAAGCAAGTCTAGGTCCCAGTCCTCTCCCTGCCATCAGCCAGCTGGGGGACTAGGGAGTCATTTCTCCTTCCTGGAGCCTCCCTTCCCTCCTCCTAAGTCCAGCGCACACCTTCCCTCCTGGGGGCATGGTGAGAAGCAAGCAAGGAGCAGGTGTGAACTTTGAAAGCTCCGCTAGTCCCTAATCATGTTAAATTATGGCTGCACAAGAAATCAAATGTTCAAAATGTTTGCCATCACCTTCTGATAACCATGTCATCCATTTGGTTTGGTTTGGTTTTAAACAATATACTATTGTACATTTTTCTGTATTTTGTCTTTGACATACCTATCCTGTAGGTGACAAGATATGCAGACAATCTCTCAGGGTTCTGTGGTTCTGTGTCTAGTTCCTCCTCTCACTCTTGGACCTGAGGAATGTTTTTCCTTTTCCAAGGAAACTTCATAGTTGCTCTGCTATTTTACATTTTAACATCTTTGCCCATAGGCAACATAGATGAGAGTGTAGATGGTCAAGTCACTATCCTTGTATGTACTAGCCCTTTTAGTATTTGCACTGCTCTTATGATTTTTTGAAATGCTATACTGAGAGTAATTCTTACATCACATGGAATTATCAGATGACCTTTGAGAGCCCTTCTAGCTCTGAGATTGTCTCTGTGATGGTTTGAAGAGGTGACACTAGCTTTGCATCTGGTGCCAAAAGGCCAGATTTAGAAAATTGGCCATGTGAGCCCTGGTCTTGCTCTTCCCAATACTAAGTGCCTCTTTGAAGCTGATAATGGCAATACTGTCACAGCTGAGTGCATGTAGCTGGGTTCCCTGGAATGGTCAAAAGGAAACCAGCTATGATGACAAAGCCTGAAAGCCCTTTGGGTGCATACCAAAGGACAGGGGAGAATTTTGTTGTCTTTCTGTGGTGACAGGACTGTGAACGTCCCAAGGAGCAATCAGCTGAAAGCTTGAAGGGGCAGTTGTCGTCTACCTGCTAAGATGGAAGCTCCCTAGGGCAGGCCCTGTCTCAGCTCTACAACACCTTCACTTGACATAGAGTAACGGGTTCAGTAGCATTTACGAAATACTTACTATGGGCATGTGGGGGTTATTCACGTAGTTAAAGATAGTAATAGCCCCCTTAGGATCCCCTGTTGTCGTGAATGAGAAACTGAGGAAAACAGAGGTTACATAACTTATGCTTGGTGGGTGGGTAGAAATGCTGGGCACTAGGGCAGGTGGTTGGCAGCCAGAGCCCATGCCACCAGCCTCCTGGCCACACTGGCCCAATGCTGCTCATTGAGGGGTTTCTTTCAGAAACACAAGGAGGGGTCCAAATGCCCTCCCACCATCATTCCACTCTTTGTTGTCTTGATGTCTTGTTTATCTGTTGGTTGCTGCCAAAAATCTTTCAGTAAAGGGAGCAGCATTTTCACTGTGCAGTTATTAATTCAGCTTAAAGTGTAAATACATCTTGATCAAGGAAAACCTTGACTTAAGTTCATTAACCTCAAGGTGTAAATGACTGGCATGAAATTTTTCCCGTAAGTGAATTTTGATGAAAGAAGAGATTTCAGGGCCTAAAATAGGGAAAGATGAGGCTGCCGACAGCAGGTTTGTTACCATCTCATTTTCTACCAAGCCACACCCTGAAAGGGGCAGGTGGTAACACAAATCCCAGCTCAAACATATCCATGCACCCCCAGTGCTCAAGTTCTGAATTTAGATTTGTGTCTCTCAAGGTGAAGTCAAAAAAATTCTCACCTTGACCAAACTTTCAAGTTCCTGAGCCCTTTCTCAACTAAAAGCTTCAATCTTGGCCTAGAAAGAGCTGAACAAAACACTATCATGGTTCATAACAGATCAAGACCACATTCCTAGATTGATCCTAAACCCCCTTAAAGTGCCCTTCTGAGAAAACTCAAGGCTGTTAAAAGGATTTACTGTTGTTTACAGCCAACACCCGAGGGTAGGTTTGTCTCCCCAACTCTGGGAGACAAACGCCAATAGATAGAGGATAGCAAACCTCAGTGGGTTTCACACAGACCAACCACCCCCTCGCCACTCTCTGTGGCTTTTCACATCCCTGATTCTACTGAGCCCCTGTGCATCCTCCTCCTATGCACTCATCCTCCCTTTAAAGTGTCTGGGCACAAGTCAGAGTTGAGCTCAGTCCATGCTAGACTTCGCCATTGCAGTGGAGTATTACTGACTGAAGCCACCGGGAGCCCTGATAGACAGAGGCTCTCGGGTCTCATCATCTGAGGCAAAACTCCCAGGTGTGGCCACATGTGTGCCCAGAAACAAGCTTCCTAGGCATAATTCTGACACACACTTGACTTTGAAAGTGAGAAATATTTCCAGCCACTTTTTAGTCCTCACTTCTCTTTTCCTCCCTGTACCCAGAGCCTCCTCTTCTCCACTGTGTGTGATCTAGTACAATGGTCCTGGCTATGGATGTAAACAAAACACTGGAATAAAGCTACTAAAAATATACATTCCATCCTCAAAGGGACTCTGGAAGCATGGCCACTGTTCACATGTCTCCAGCTGCTCCGGGTCAGAGCTAGAAAAACATACCTCACTAACAACTCCTAGTGGGCATTTTTCTCCTTCAAAAAGATCTCACCTCTGTGTACATGAGTGTGTGTCTGTGTGTGTGTGGATGTATGTAGGGGAATGGGTGGCGTGGCATCACAGGATCTCAGGAAGAAGACTTACAGTCCCAATGTTCAGGGTCTCCAGGGTGAACTCGTCCACCCGGCCACGTTCAAAATAGTCTTTGAGGTTGTTGTCAGAGATGAGAAGAACTTGCTTGATGGTGTCAGATTTGTCTCCATACAGCTTGATGTAGACTCTAGAATCCGTGCTGGCTCCAGGGACATCCCCTGTCTTCAAACTGATGTGATAGCGAAAGTCTGAGCAGCCCAAGGCAGAGAGAAGAAGGGAGAGCTTAGTGCAGGGAGGCAGTCTGCAGCCTGGGACAGGGGGCAGGTTGCTACTTGGGGCAGGGGCTCCCTCATCTCTGCATCTACAATGTCAAATTCTCATAGATGGTCCATCTGCTGCCAAAGGTGTGAACAGGCTGAGAACAAAAGGTGTAATTACAGGCAAGAAGGTCAACATTTAAAATACTGAAAGGATCTCCAGCAATTACCTGTACAGCTTCAAGGAAGCTGAGGCCAAAGGAACAACAGCCTCTCTAGACAGTGTTTGGCACATTACACACAGGGTATTAGAGCTAAGTATTCTAACCCCAGCCATGAAATCTGAGCCTTGGAAGGCCATGCATTTCGTGCAGGATAGCAACAGTTAATGAGTCACCAGCCAGATCCTGCTTGTTCCTGGGTCACCACATGGGTATCAGTGCATTTTATCAGCCCCAGAAGGCCTGCATCATCTGTGTGCAAGAGTAAGAACATCCAAGGAGAAGGCAGGCCCTTAGGATAACATGAGCCAAGACCCCAAATCCTCAAGCTGGCTCACGGTGTGTGTTTGGGGGAAAGAAGAGGAAGCATCCAGAGGAGAGTGATGCTCATTACCAGGCCTGCCATTCACTGCTGCCTTAGGGTCTTCCCACTGGGAAGAAAGCTTTGGAGACAGCTGAGCACACCTTGCCTAGGGACCAGCCATGGCCAGGCCCTGGAAAAGACCAGACCAGTGGGTCTAATCCAAATCAGCTCCATTAAGGATATCCAAGAGCACTCCAGGAAATGGCTTCAGTCTTCCTTGCTAAAAGATGTAGCAGGAACTGAGAAGACCTCTTCCTTACACCATTTTCTTCTTAAACCATTTCAAAGGCTGTGACTTGGAAGCAGGGGTCAGAAGGCCCTGTTCCTATGGCATGGCAGGAGTTTACTGGGGTTGCCAGAGAGGTGAAGTAAGACAGAGATTCCCTGGGTACCAGCCCCAGCTCCACACTGACTATAGACCCTCACCATACACATGGGTCATCTCACCTCCTGAGGTCCTTCCCAGTTCTTAAATTCTTATTCTGAGTCCAGAGACTAGACACCTTGGTTCCAGCTCTGCAATCTAACCTTAGGAAAGGTCAGATGTAAACATCTTCAGCCCCTCCAGATCTGTTTCTCCATCTGATAAATGGACATCATCTCTGACCATATTCTGGGGTTATTGCAGAGCTCAAAGGAGATAATAAATGATAACCATGAGGTGTTGGTATTATTAACCATTCTTGAGATAAGTTTCTTTTAAATTTTGCCTAAAGCTCATGGTCAAACAAGGTACCTGAAGAAGTATCACCACAATGGGCTGATCCCCTGACGATACACAGCATTCTTTTTTCTTCCTTTTTTTTTTTTTTTTTTAGCATTTTTTTTTAAATCCTCATTTTATAGTCCCTTCAAAACATGTTTTCCCTCCCAAGGCCTGAATGACAGCACAGCACAGACCAGAAGTTTCCAGAGCCTCCCCAGAGGCTCCCCTCTCTCCCTGCCCCACTCCCTCCTGTGAAACGTGAACAGCACATGCTTTCTCGAGGGACTTGCTTCTGTTTAGCTGAGGGGAGGCACCTGCTCACCACAGGCACACCCAGCACCCGGTCATTGGGACAACTCACTCTTCAGTGTCGCGTTGCTATCACTGGGCAGCAACTCTCGAACTAGCTGCCCATCGTCCTTGTCCTTGTCCAACCACCTGCTGGGCAATGGGGGAAGTTAGCTCTCTGTGTGGGGCAGGCAGACAGTCATAGGGAGGCCCAGGGCTTTGAAGTCTGCAAAGGAAATTCCATGGGAGCCCCTAACAAAGCATCTCATCCCAGACTAGGAAGGAGGACTTCCCTGGAGGTGATATTTGGCTGAAATTGGAAGGATGTAGGAGTTAACCAGGAGGAGAAGGAGGAGCATTCCAGAGGGAGTAACAGACCTGGCTTGGAAGAGAGCCTCAGGAGTTGGCAGAAACCCACATGGATAGAGTGGGGGGAGTTTAGGGTATAGAGCTGGCAGAGGAGGATGGAGAGGGGACAGGCCACATGATATAGGCCATGGCAGTCATAGTCAAAAAATTTCTCCTAAAAGCCATTGCCAGCATAAAAATAGGCTTTCATTTTTCTATGAGTCTTCCTTCCATGTGGCACTGTGCTGAGAGCTCTGGGGTGAGGACAAGGCAGAGAGACACTCTAGGGTAAGTAAGACACAGCCCAGGCTGATGAGAACCTGCTGCCCCCTTAAGAAGACAATAGACTCACTGAGGCACTGAGGACCAAGATAGGATGGGTGTTGGCCCAGATTAAGTGCTACAAGAGTTTGGAGAAATGAGAAGGGATGGCAGGGGAGGTGGCTTTGGTCTGAGTCCTCAAGGATGAATGAGATTTGCCTTCAAAACTAAGCAGGGTGGCCGGGCATGGTGGCTCACACCTGTAACCTAGCACTCTGTGGAACTGAGGTGGGAGGATCCACAGGAGTTTGAGACAAGCCTGAGCAAAAGCAAAACTCTGCCTCTACTAAAAAAAACAAAACAAACAAAACAAAATTAGCCCGTGTCCTGGTGGGCACCCGTAGACCTAGCTACTTGAGAGGCTGAGGCAGGAGGATCACTTCAACCCAGGAATTTGAGGTTGCTGTGAGCTAGGGTGAGGTCATGGCACTCTAGCCTGGGCAATGGAGAGAGACTCTGTCTCACGAAGGAGAAGGAGGAAGAGAAGAAGGAGAAGAAGGAGCAGGAGGTGGAGAAGGAGAAGGGGGAGGAGGAGGAGGGAAGGAGGAAGGAGGAAGGAGGAAGGAGGAAGAAGCAGTAGCTGGGAGCTGGGTCTACGCCCCGCGGTCTGGGGTGTGGCAGCTGTGGCTCCTCAATATGTTGGAATGAGCCACCATCACAGCTCTGCACTGTCCACCCATGGGGATGAGGGTAGGCAGTGGGTCATTCACCCAAAAAATACCTTTCCCTCTGACCCAGCCTGGGAAATAAAACAACTGTGCAAGTAGGATCTGCTTAGCCCAACACTGGAGATGGTTTGTAATGGGGCCAATGGCAGCAGAACAGAAGCCATCAGTGGCCTGTAGGGTATTGGGGAAACCGAGACATTGCCTCTTGGCCAAAACATCTCATTTGTCTATGTGTTGGCACTTGCTTTGCAGCCCACCCCCATTACATGCCTTCTGAGAGAGGGGCTAGGCCCTGGCCACAGCCCACAGAGGAAGCCAGGACACCACTTAGTTTTCTCTACTAATAGACTATCCTCTCCCCAGGGCCAATGGAGACAATAGGAAGCATGTGGTCTCTTCAACCCTTCTCCCTCACTGTCCTTCCCCAAACATACAATCCTACATTCCCACGAGGACTTGCTGTCAGCCAGCACTTAGCTAACACTAAAATGTTAGTGACAGCAAAGTGGTTACACTTCCCACAGGCTTTAGTGTTATGAATCTAGAACAGCAGAAACCTGCTTGAGACTCTAAGACATGGGGATACAATGGTGGAATCCTAGGCATTGATGACGGGAATTTGGGAACAGGGGTCTGCTAGACTGGAGTCCCTCAAGTCAACCCATCAGGAGGCTATCCATCTGTCTAACCTGCAGGGGTCCCCCTGGCAACCCCTCAGGCATGGAGACTGGAGGGTATGAAGCTGTGGTGGAGCCCTGGCCATGTGCCCACTGGGAGGGGAGCTGGAAAATCCCATCTGCGCTCCCTCCCTTCTCTCCCTGACTCCATAGCCCCTGCCCACCCCAACCCCCAACAGTACAAGGAAACCATGACTTGTCATTTTGTTTCCACCTAAATACTTGCTGGGGTATTAATAGCTATTTCCAAATATAGCCGTTTTCTTTCAGCTTCAAACACTTCAGCCCAGTTTCAGAGTGAGATGATGCTAAAAGGATAAGTCAGTCTGCTGGTGGTTTTATTACACTTTCCCTGGGCTCACAGGAGTGTGCTGTATGTGTGCACATGCACATACACACACACACACACACACACACACACATATACACACCCTGCTAGAGATAAAATGCTTGGCAGGCCTGATCCTGGGAGAAGAGAAATTCTGATAAATAGGCCTGGCTTGTCCTCTTCTCCAAGAGGGTTAAAATAACAGCTCAGGTGAAGAAAGCAGAAGTGTGCAAACACTGACTCTAGCCTCAGGTTCTTCAAAGTCCTCCTGGGCCCTGGTTTGGCAAAGGCCATCTCTGCATGCCTCAGTAAGAAATAAGAACTCATTTTCTTAAAAATGCATAAATTCTTAAGTGTTTGGAAACAAGGATGGCTCTGGGGTATCTGGGGGCCTCGGGTCCTATTCTGCCCTGCCATCAGCGTCACCAGCATAATCACTGTCACTACGTGACAAGTGCTGGTCAGGAGGCCAGAGAAGTTAAGCTCCCCCAGGGACCCCACATATGACAGAGCAGTATGCACAGGTCAACTTCTTCCTTATCATCTTTGCAGGTTCCCTTTCCTCGTCCTGACCTTCCCGAGAGCTAAGGCCTTTCCATTCCCTTATCCATACTTTCTCTAAAGATGCCAAGAATTTCCCTGGCTTTAAATTCTATCTCTATGCTCTTGTTCTCTGCATTTATTTCTCAAGGTCTGATTCTGCATTTCAAACCTCACATGTCCCAACTAGACCTTCAGAGTCCACCCTCATTCTCCCTCTCAACTCTTCCTTACCTCCCCATCTCAACCTTCAACCTGTCCACCAAAGGCAGAAACCTGGGATCTTCAATTCTGGCCACTCTCTACTATCATCAAGTGTTACTGGCAACTGGCATCCCCAGGATGGTCTCTGGTATAGTCCCTTCTTACCGCTATCACCACCACTACCAAGGGCCAGGTGTCATTTTGTGAACTGAATTGTGTCCTCCCCCCCCCATTCATATGCTAAAGTCCTAACCCCCAGTACCTCAGAATGTGACTTCATTTAGAAATAAGGTCTCAACTTGTTCAAATCAGGTCATTAGGGTGGGCCCTAACCCATTGTGACTGAAACTTGGACACAGACATGCATGGAGGGAAGACGATGTGAAGCGATAGAGACAGAAAGTGGCCAATTACAAGCCAAGGCTCAACAGAGGCTGCCAGAAGCTCAGGGAGAGGCTAGAATAGACCCTGCTCAGAGCCTGCCAGCACTTTGATTTTGGACATCTGGCCTCCAGAACTGTGAATAATCGATTTCTGCTGTTTATGTCACCCAGTCTGTGGGACTTTGTTATAGTGGCCCCAGCACACCAGCACATGCCATTGGGACTCCAGTCTTCCTCGGGCCCCTTTCTTCCTTCCTGCACCCTATCACCCTTGAGAAGCCAGATAGACCCCTACCCCTAACTTGCAGGAGGCCCACTCAGCCCTGTCTGACAGTGGCCTCTTTACACCTGTTTTGTCTCCCCAGATTTTAGAACACTGGAATCCTTTCCTTGGTGGGAAAGCCAGCCTGGCTGACCTGACAGTCCCTGTCCAGATAGGCCTCCTTGTCTCCAGCCAGCCTTGTCTTGGCATGGCCACTCCAATCTTCCCGGCCGTTCCCCCATGGTGGTCACGATGGCTTTCTCTGTTTTTCACTTACTTATTGTCTATTTCCCCCCCTAGACTGTACATTCCATGAGGACGGGGAGCAAGTATGTAGGAAGTGCTTAATTAACATCTTTTGAGCAGATAGGAATAAAACCACGCAGGCTCTTCCATCCACCACCCAGCCAGTCAGCCTCCAACCCAGGAGAGGGTGAACAAGCCAGTGAGGACCTGAAGGGAAGCTGTACCTTCCCCTACCGCTGCCCCCACAGCTTGAGAAAATGGGCGTTCAGGCTCAGCCTCTTCCCTCCCCATCCTTTTTGCTCCTTCCCTACATACCAGATGCCCCTTGCCAGCCTCTGCATGAGCCAGTCCCCCCCCACCATAGCTTTATGCCACTTCCCCAGAGATGCCCCCCCCCCACCTTCTCCTTTCTAGCCATCAGCTCTCTGACCTCCCTCTTCCTGGAAGTCCTGCTTCCCCTCCCCAACCCTCACTCTGAGCCCCTCTGTCTTAATGCTACTCATCTGGAATGATCTGCATTAATACTTACCTTCCTGAGGTCATCCCTTGTAATATTAACAGTGGCTGTACTTAGAAGACTGTAGAGCCCTTTGTCATTGACAAAACAGTTTCACAATCATTATTTGGGGGATCCTCCCAGTGGCTCTCCATGACTGGAAAACTGTTGCACCTGTGCCTATGTGGTGGTAAGCAATTCAACTGTAGAAAACAGGTGCCTGTGTGGACAGGTGTGTGCATGCGTGCATGTGTGTATGTGTGTGTGTGTGTGTGTGTGTGTGTGTGTGTGTGTGTGTGTGTGGCTAGAGCAAGAGAAATGCATTCCCTGCCAGGTGGTCATGCAGCTCAGCTCCATCTACTCAAAGGAGGGCTGTCGTCAGTGTAGCCACCCTTTAGAAGCCCTGGGTCAGCCCTAATGAAGTGGACATGCAGAGACTCATTTGTAGGTGCAGAACTCAGCCCTGGAACCAGGATTTGTAGGGCTAGTTGGGTCCAAAGCCCCCAGTCAGTCATGCTGTGCGCACCTCCCAGATGCTGATGCATGTAAACTTGGGAGCCCATCTTGGTGACATGAAAAACACTGAAATTTCTCCCCATTTTAAAATGTCTCCATCAGGGACTTCTAGAAGTCAATGGGAGCCTAAGCTGGTGATGTAAGAAATCTAAATGCTTAAGAAGAAAAAAAAAAAAAAAAGAAAAAAACCATATCTCACTAGTAAGTTGGGGGAAAGGAAATACAAACAAAGTAATGTATCTCGAGAAGTTGTTATCAAAGATATGCTCAGAAGGCTATTCTATTTTTTAAAAAACTTTTGATTCAAAAGTTGAACTCAGCACTGGGTAGTCAGAGATGTGAAGCTCAGGTCTGAGCACCATCAGTGAGGCCACCTCTTTCTTGGCCCAGCTTGCCAGTCCCAGTAGTAGGGGTGGTTCTTCCCAAAATGCAGGGACCATGACCTGAACTGGAGGGAACATAAGCAGGCAGGACTCACATACCTGAGACACGGGAACTCCACGTTGTCACTCTCAGGCTGCCCCTCCTCCCTCACCAGCACTCGGTCCAGGTACCAGCCGCTGCCTGAGCCTTTGCCGTCGTGCCGGATCCTTACCCTTCTCACCTTCCTCATGGTGACTGACTCGATGGTGAACTCGTCGGCCTTACGGGGAGAGAGACCACAAGGCCAGCTGCTAGATGGCCACCCTGGGACCCAAATACCAAAGGAAGACAAAGGCCCAGAAATCAGAAAAGCCAGAGCTGATGGCTGGGTCAACTGTCTTTCACACTTAGGATACGGCTACTTATAAAGGACAGGTTGCCTCTCACCCACCAATTTCTCCATGGAAATATCACTCAATGTCACGTTCCCAACAACCGAGGCTGTATTTTTTGGTTAAACAATGGTCATTCCCTATGATCTCCTCTTAAAAGGCAGCTTCCCCTGGAAGAACAGATGTGTTAAGCCATCATCAGTCACTAATCGTTTATCATGAATTAATTCCTTGGTGAATCTCTGCTGCTCCTTGCTATAGAATGATACTGACCTCTTCCTGAGGAAGGGAATGATTAGAATTGATTAGGTGGGCTTGTTAACTTCACAGTTTTGCCAGCCACTGAGGCAGCAGAGGGGACTGGACGGTCTCCATGTCTGCATGAACTCACCTGGGAGCCTCTGGGGACAGGAGCATGAAGGTGGTATTGATGGACAAAAGCACCAGAAGATGTAGGAGGAAAGAGTAGGAAAGGGTGGAGAGAAAGGTGGGTGGGTGGGAAGGAGAGAGGAAATTTTAAAAGCTATGTGAAGTAAAGGCAGCTCCATCTCATCTCCCCAAATGAACCTGAGTCCACCCACAACATCCTGCTCAGAGTATTTTTGCCACCAAAAGCCTTCAGTTGTCCATGATCTCAAGAATCAGGCCAGCCTGGATGAGCCCTGAAAAAGGCCATCCCATGAATTCCAGGGCTTTCCCTGCCCTCACCAAGGAAGGGACAGGAGAGCAAGGAGACAGAGCAGCAGTCTGCAAACCCCCTTCACCTAGTGAGCTCCATGAGCCTCCCTTTATTACAACAGCTCTTTCCTCAGCATCCACTGTGTGCTGTGGGCCACATCTGACCCCAGAGACAGCACATCTGCTATCCCAAACTTTGAACATCCAGACACAGGTAGGCATCTTCCCCACCATTTTAGAAGCAAAGAAACTGAGGATCAGGGAAATGGAGTGGTTGGCCCAAGGCTGGGTTTGCTCTGGACCTGCCTGGCCCTTTCCTCATTGCTCCACCCAGCCTCCTCAGAAAACCTACTTGATGGTTTGGGAAACAGCGGAGAGCACCTAGCACATCTGTGACAAGCCTAGCAACAGAGCCACATTCTTTCACCCCCATGTAAAGGGTATTTCCCTTGGTTTCTATTTCACAAAGGACATGAACAAGATGTCCACAGTGGTCATGTCCATAGTGGTCCTAAGAATAATTCAAAGTTCCCATATTGGCTGTTAGGTACCCAGTTTTCCTGCACCCTGGGTCCTCTAGTTGACACTTGGAAGATGCCCAACATTCTTCTTCTTCACCTACCCCTGGGGTAGGAAATATGCTGCCACTACCTTTCCCCATTCCCCAAATGTTCTTCTGTTCTGCCTTCTTCTCAAAGCTCAGGGGTAGGGCAGGGACCATGACCCCCCCCCCCCAGGGTGGCTCTCCCGCTCCTAGCTGCCTAGCAGGTATTGATGCATGTTAGTGAATCAGAGATGGCAAAAGGCTCAAGGACCACATGAGCCAGGCACTTCTATGCCCCTCCAGTGACTGGGCATCCCTCAGTTCCCTTTCCTATGCCCCTCCAGTGCTGGGATCCCTCAGTTCCCTTTCCCCTCACCGAGAGTGAGGCACTCTGATGGCTGAGGCTCCAGTATTAGCCAACAGCTCAACTTCAGCAGAGCAGAGAAAACCAAGGAACCAGGAAAGGGAGACGGGGGAGGACACGGGTTGAGAGAGAGTGGTGGCACATTGCTGTGACTTACATTTCCCTTTTCAAATAGGTCAGTGTTATTCCTGCAGTTGTAGAGCAGCCGCTCCCCTGTGTCCCCCACGTCACCAAAAAGGCAGAGATAGACGTTGGCATCAGTCCCCGCACCTTCAAGTTCCCCTGTGCATACAGTCACACGGTACCGGGCCACTGGCAGGCAGAGAAAGGGACACCATTGCTGACAGCCCCTGCTCCCCAAATCTAGCCCTGCCACTCCTATCTCGCTGCTTGAATTTCTCCTCTCCCTGCAGCTGTCATCTGGCCTGGTCTTGCTTCCTTGAATCCTTCTCTCCAGATCCCACCACACCCAAGTTCCTTACAGATCAGAGGTTTCCAACCTGGCAAATCCTAAGAATCTCCTGGGAAACTTTTACATGAATTCAGAGTCCTGAGCCCCACTTCAGACTTCCTAAATCTTTAACGCCAGAGGAGGGACTCATAAACTGAATTGTGTACAAGCTCCTTCTTGTAAACAGGACTCTGATGGAGTTGGCCAATATTCAGAGACCACTGGTCTAATCTGAATATAATGGCCCCAACCTTCATCCAACCCAGTTAAACCCTTTTCCCCAGTTAAACCCAATTGTTTTCCAATTCACATGTGTCCTATCTTCTCAAGTAACATAACTTTTCTTCATGATCCAGGACTGAACCTTTCCTTACTCTTCAGAGCCCACCAGTGCTAAAGACAGGCCAGGAAGAAGAATGGAGAGAAAGGCATAAAATGCAGCCATGTGGGAAGGGCAGCAGCTTCCCACACATTGAGAATTTACTGTGGTAGAGTTGGACCTGCATCCCTGCAAACCACAGCTCTCTTAAGCCGAAAAGCAAAATTCTTTCATTTACTCATTCCTTCACCCCAAATCTGCTTGCTGGAGATTCAGGGATTCAGTAGTGAATGAAATAAACTCATGCTTTCATGAAGTTTGTATTAGAATTGAGAATAAAAGAATAGAGAAGGGATATCAACAGTAAAATCATAAACAAATTTATGGACAGGAAATTTTTCCAACTTGTATCTGCAAAAAAAATAATAATAATAATAAGATAATGTAGTGATGTCTCAGAGTAGGGAGGAGTGAAACAAGAGGATAAAGATTACTTAGAGATGCAAAAGAAGATGGCTATACGGAGGTAACATTGGGGCTATAAATTTACTGATAGGGACAAGCATAAAAAGCTCTGAAAAGACAGTTTTGGTAAGCACAAAGGCGCTAGCGTGAGGATAACCAGTGCATATTCTGATAGCAAAGAAAAAGCAAGTTAGGCTGGGGGACAGGGAGTGGGAAGGGATGTAAGATGAAGCCCAGAGGCGGACAAAAGCCAGACATATGAGATGTGGCAGGTCAAGGTAAGAAGTATGACATCTTTTTTTATTTTTATTTTTTTATTTTTCTACAACAGGAAGCCATTAGTGCACTCTACGGAAGGAATTAACTTGTGCTGATCTATGTTTTAAGGAGCACTCTAGCCATCAAGTGGAGAATGATTGTAGAATAAGAAAAAGGTGGATCAAAGAGGCCAGTTAGTGAGATAATTATTAATAGTCTAGAGAAGAGAGGATGGTGCCTAGGACCAGGGGTGCAGTGGAGATGGAGAGAGGTAAACAGATCAGCAGTATATTTTGGACATAGAGCCAATAGTTCTTGGTGATAGATCAAACAGGTAATTGAGGGAAAGAAAAGAATCAGGGATTACTCCTATGTCTTGGGCTTGGCAACTAGGTGGATAGAGTTGCCAGTAAAAAGTAGGAAAGTCCTAGGAAAAGAATGAGTTTGGAGATGGAAATCAATGGTTCCATTCTATTTATTATAAATTTGAGATGTGATTTCAATACTCAAAAATAGAAGTCAAGATGACAGTTGAATGTGTGTCTGAAGAGTCAGAAATAATGATATGACTTTGGTCATCATAGTTATATGGATTCCATGGAATCAAACGAAATCCCCTACAGTGAAAAGGTAGACAAGGATTGAAAGAATATTTGAAGAAATAACAGTCAAAAACCTCCCAAATTTGATTTTAGAAAAACACTCATCTGGATATGCAAAATGCTCAACAAACTCCAAGTGGGATAAATTCCAAGAGATCTACACATAATCACTTCATAGCCACACTGTTGAGAGCCAAAGACAAAAGTGAGAATCTTAAAAGGAACAACAGAAAAATGACTCATCACATGCAAGGAATCCTCAAGAAAATTAACAACTGACTTCTCATTAAAATCTATGGGGGCCAGAAGGCAATGGAATCATATACACTAGAACCTCCATACTTGACCTCCTCCCCACATTGACCACCTCCTTAAATTGACCTAATTTTCATAGACTAGACATGCACCACATGTATGTATCAGTACAGTAGGCCTAGTTCCTTATGTTGACTACTTCTGTATGTTGACTGGTCTGTTACAATCCCTTGATAGTCAACTTACAAAAGCTCTAATTTATTTAATGTGCTAAAAGAAAAGAAAAGACCACTAACCAAGAATTATATATCCACTAAAACTGCCCTTCGATAATGAAGGAGAAATTAAGACAATCCCAGATAAAACAAACACTGCAAAAATTCATTATTAACAGAGCTGCCTTACAAGAAATATTATGGGAAAATCTTCATATTAGACATTAGACAATAACTTCAAATTACCTGGAGGACTACAGAGCACAGAAAATGTAATGAAGTGTTGGTGAGGATGTGGAGAAATTGGATCTCTCATACTTCCCCAGTAAGAATGTAAAATAGTATAACTATTGTTTTGAAACATAAGGTGGCAGTTTCCTAAAAAGTTAACCAAAGAGTTACCATATAAGCCAGCAATTTCACTCCTAGGTATGTACACAAGAGAAGTGAAACATGTCTGTACAAAAATTTGTACTTGGATGTTCATAGCAGCATCGTTCATAATATTCAAAAAGCAGAAACAACTTAAATGTTCAAGTTAAATGTTGTATATCCATATGATGAAATATTATCCAGCAATAAAAATGACTAAAGGTCACCTATTGTATGATTCCATTTGTACTTGTATGTAATGCCCAGAATAAGCAAATCTATGGAGATGAAAAGTAGATTAATGCTTGTCAAAGACTGAGGGGTTAAGGTGGGAAATAGATATGACTGCTAATGGGAATGTGGTTTCTCTTTTGGGGAAATGAAAGTATTCTGGAATTTAACAGTGGTGATCCATAAGAAATATATTAAAAGCCATAGACTTGTACACTTTAAATGAGTGAATTATATGACACATGAATTACAGCTCAATAAAGCTATTTTTTTTTTTTAAGGGGACACTATTCATTGATAGCCCATCTAAAACAGAGATAAAGTATATCAGGAATGTGACAAATCACCAGGAAGTTTAATTCAATGCACAAAATATTTTTTCAGTAATATGTCCATTTTTATCTGGACATACAGAAACATCTGAAAATGAAATTTGACCATTAAACATATGGGTACATGAAGATACAGTGTAGCAAAAGCACTTGCTAGAAGAAAAGGCAAAGAACGACTATACATAATCATTCAGGGGCCTGCCTTGAGTATAACTGGCATAGATAGACACCTAAACCATGGGTTACAGTTGAGGAAAAGTCTCCTACCCCCCAAATAGTCTCCTCATAGGGCCATAGCACCTGAAACACAATCATCATTGTTTCCCCTAATCAACTCTTTACAAATTCAAATGCTAAATGTTTTAAATCTTCCACCTTCAATGAAGTGGAATCTTCCAACTTCAAATGAAGTTGATTCTTCCTTGTGAAGCTCTCAGTGATTTAATGTGTTAACAGTTAAAGCTGTAGTTCTTTCCCCCACCCCCCTTCCCCACCCTGGGCTCAGGATAAGCACTGATCCATGGCCTGTTAGGAACCTGGCCAGATAGCAGGTAAGCAGCTGGTGAGCTTGTATCTACAGCTGCTCCCTATTGCTTGCATCACTGCCTGGGCTCCGTCTCCTAGCGAAGCAGTGGAAATCTCACAGGACTGTAAACCTTACTGTAACCTGCAAGTACAAGGAGTCTAGGTTAAACACTCCTTATGAAAATCTAACGCCTGATGATCTGAAGTGGAGATGTAATGTGCTTGAATCATCCCGAAACCATCCCTCCTACCCCATACACTGGTCTAATGGAAAAATTGTCTTCCTCGAAACCTATCCCTGGTGCCAAAAAGGTTGGGCACCACTTAGTTAAGGGAATGGAGAACATTGACTAAAGACTGCACAATGGGAGTTTGAGGCACGAAAGGGAGGGAAAGGCCTCAACACCAGCCTTACTTCAGTTTTAATATCATGAAGGTTAGTTTTGTTTGTTTTTAGTTTTAACTATTAAGCAATTCCCAGAAGAGAAATAATAAGGAAATTCAGAACTTCCCTTTGCCTGGGAATCCCAGTCTACTTGGTTCAGGAGCTCTGAGGCTAATTTGCTGGGAAGTTCTCAAGAGTCTTGATTCTCTAGAAGGGCTCCTCTGACCACCCCACTCCCAGTTGCTAAGGTCCCAAGCTCTTTCCTGGCAAAGAAGATTGTGAACAATTGAAAATAATTATATTGTTAGACATCAGCAGTGAAAGAATTTAAACAAATGGGTAAGTATCCAGAGCCTCTTGTCCTTTAATTTAAAAATTACAGCTTGGTCTGATTAACAAGATGCTGTGATTTTCAGCACTTGAGTCCAATGGTCTCTTGCCCACTCATCAGTGGTATGTAATCACTTCTGTTGGACACACAGTGGAGATTGCTGAACTCGTTTATTTTACTATCTCACATAGCTCCTGAGGGAAAGGCAAGGTGGAAATAAATTGTGAGCTGGTACGTGTATTGTCCACATCTCTGGGCCTGTGTTAATCAATGCAATCACTCCCAAAAGCCTCCTGGCTCTCAGGCATGGCATTAATTGCTTCTTTGGCTGGCCCTTAATTTGTAAGTAAATCAGAGACATACAACTTCAAGTTCAGAGAATTGATTTTAAATTTGTATTTACTCATTTTACATGAGTCCAAGATTCTCCACTTAAGGGATTTTCAGGAAGCCTTGCACATTCATTACACGCTGGTACCAACAGGGGAAATGGGATATTGCCACCAGCTCTATTTACTGTGACAAAGTAAAGGAGAACTGAGTACTTGTAGAGGTGAGTAAGGACATAGCAGTATTTCAACCATAAGAAAAAATTTCTGTAGTCCAGGCCAGGAAGAGAAGATGGGAGAAAGAAATTCTAGTTGGTATGGGCTCCAAAGTACTGCTAAGGACCCCTAGAGGGCATCACACTGCCTTCATAGGCGGGACAAACAGCCCTTCAATCCATGATAATCACCAGAGTTTATTTTCCCATTGAAATGTTTTTTGATTTTTTTTTTTTTGGTTTGTTTATTTTTGAGACAGAGTCTCACTCTGTCATCCTGGGTAGAATGCCCTGGCATCATAGCTCACAGTGATCCTCTTGCCTCAGCCTCTGAGTAGCTGGAACTATAGATACCTGCCATGACGCCTGGCTAGTTTTTTTATTTTCAGTAGAGACCGGGTCTTGCTTGTGCTCAGGCTGGTCTCAAACCAGCTCAAGCAACCACCTGCCTTGGCTTCCCAAAGTGCTAGGATTACAGGCATGAGCCACTGTACCCAGCCTGAAATGGTTTTTTAATAGTATCATAGAAAAAAACCCCACAAATAATAGCTAGGATAGCCCCACACATTGCACAGTGTGGAAAATGCTCAGAAACACATGTATATATGTAACCTGTAGAGATACTCCCTCTTCCCCAGCCTTCCTGCTACCATCTCACCTTACCTGTCAAATCCCTCCCATAGAAGACCTAGATCAAATGTCACTTCACCTGCACAGATTCTCCCAACTTACTGGGCAGGAAGTTTGCCTTGCCAATGGGTCTCCACAGCATTCACCTACTGAGTTCTGCCAGCTCCACCTCCAAAATATTTCCTGAGTGTATCTTCTCCTCTGTAGTCTAGCCAAGCTCTGTTGGATTATAGGGCTTATTTTTCTCTCCCCTGGATGACTGCTGTGGGTTTGCCCCCACACTCACCCTTTACACCCCTATATGTGGACAGTCTCCAATGGAGTAGGAGGATTGTGGGGAGGAAAGAGCTGGAAGGAGTTCAAGGGTGGGTAACACAGACCAAGTCATGAAAAGGCTAGGAGGGCAGGAGCTTGTGTTGGAAGGCCAGGGACGCAGGATTCAAAGAAGGGGCAACTCCGCGGAATAATCCTTAGTGGGGTGCCAGGTGTGGCTGTCTGAGTGGGCTAGTGGTGGAAGACAACAGACTGCATGGACCAGGGAGTGGCCGAGGGGCTTCAATTTCAATATGGACATTGAAAAAAGCAGCAAAGGCTTTTCAGTTTTAGTAATTGTAAAATTTACTTGGCATGCTTGATAAGATACATATTACCAGGCATACGCTTCAGAGAGTCTAATCAGCATATCCAGAGCTGGGCATTTTAACAATCTGCATTTTAACAAAAACTCCAGGCAATTTTGATATAGATAGACCCTTGACCACATTTTGAGAAACATTGTCCATTTGGGGCCAAACTGTGGTCCCCTCCAAAATGCATATATTGAGTTATACCCCTCCCCCCACCCCAAATGAGATTTGGAGATAGGGTCTTTAAAGCGGTACTTAAGGTAAAAGGAGGTAGTAGGGGTGGGGCCTAATCCATTAGGCCTGGCGTCCTTGTAAGAAGAGGAGCTTAGGACACAGACATGTACACACAGGGGGAAGAACATGCCAGGACACGGCCGGATGAAGGCCCCTTGCAAGCCAAGGGGAGAAGTTGCAGGAGAACCCAAAGCTGCTGGTACTTTGATCCTAGACTTCCAGCTTCCAGAACTGGGAGACAAATAATTCTGTTGTGCAAGTCACCTTGTCTGTGGGGCTTTGCTACAGAAACCCTAGGAAACTAACACACTGTCCTAGGGCTATAGCAGAGTTGGTGTCTAGGCATTAACCAAGGGACACATTGTGCTATCTTTAGTGAAAGAGGGGAAGTGACCAGGGGCCAACAGAGGATGGAGCTGAGCCTGGGTAGAAGGCAGCAGCATGAGCTAGTGAGAGCTTCTCAAGAGAGCCTGGGCAAGAGTCCAGACCTGCAGAAGGCATCAGGAGAATGTCTCTCCTGCCTGCCTCACAGTTCACAAGGTGGGAAAAAGGGGTACTTGGACGAAAGGCATGCTTCGGTCAAGCAGTGGGTGGGAGTAAAGAATTTTCTGGACAAAGTAAAAGTGGATTTCTAGAAAACTTGACTAAAATGACAAACTACCAATTCTTTTAAAGATGTAACCAAACAAAAAAGGTTTCACCAACAAGGCTAGGAAAAAGAGATAGTAGAGACAACAGATACAAAATTTTGGAAGCTGGAGAGCAGCAAGAAAAGGTGTAAATGTCTTAGCATGGTAGTTCTCAAAGTGTAGTTCCCTACCAGCAGCTTTGACGTTACCTAGAAATTTGTTAGACAAGAAGATTCTTGGGTCTCTCTCCATACTTATTGAATCAGAAACTCTGAAAGTGGGGCCCAGAAATCTGTATTTTAGGTAGAGGTAGGGACTGAGAATTGGTTAGAAGGGTTCAGAAAGCATTTTGGTCCCAAGACCTTCCTCCCTAGCTCTTTATACCTATAGGCTCAATTCTGCAAAGTGACCAGGTGAGAACAGACATATATCTGTTTTGTTGGACTACACATCATATTAAGTCCCAATTTGAGGAGCTTCTATGTTATCACAGTTACAGGAAGATGACTTCCTTATTCCCAAAGCAAATATTACCAAATGTAAAAGCCAGGGTGGTGTCTTGGTATAGCCACTGAACCAGGAAGAAGAGAGCTCGTTGTAGATCTAACTCTGTCTCTGACTAACTGTTCAACCATGGCAAGAAATTCCTTATCTGCATCAGGTTATTTTAAGGGCCTTTGAACACAAATATTCTACAATCATATATTTACTTAAAAATGAAGAAGCATAAAGGAGAAGAAACAAGGTGCTAATTATAAACACTGCCTAATTAGACTAACAGACTGATGATCTCTTTTTAGCTATTTGCTGTCTAGGGCTTCTATGTTTTTAAGTAATTGACTCTGATCAAATAATTTCAACAAATATATACAGAACTACTGGGTGTGCAAATGCAGAGCGCTCATAAATATCACACAGTTACCTGTGAAATGACATTATTGAAATACTTAGAAGGGCGGCTGGAACTATGGTGACACTGTTTCTATATATTTTTACCATTTTGTAATTTTGCAATATTACTTTCCTATTACAAAATGAAGGACTACCGCAAATAATAGTAATTATCTTAAGTGCCAATACTTTTTGTTGTTATTGTTGTTGTTGTTGTTGCAGTTTTTGGCCAGGGCTGGGTTTGAACCTGCCACCTTCCACATATGGGGCTGGCGCCCTACTCCTTGAGCCACAGGTGCCGCCCTTAAGTGTCAATTCTGATCAATTGTTAACATCTGCTCAGAGTGCCATATGGAGGGCTACAAAACTCATTTCAGACTCAGTGGGAAAGAAGGTTGTGATCACTTGGTAATGTCTATCATAGGTAAAGGACAGGACTTGTGCTATGTATTTGCCAACGCGTTGCCACTATAACCTAGAAGCAAAAAGACCTCCCTTTGGCTCTTTAAATGTGGATGATGGACTCCAGATTAAAGGCTCAGACCCTCTCCTACTATCCTTAAAGAAAAATAGAAGAGAGAGAAGAAGATGAGATAGCAACCACATGTAGCTATAAGAGCCTAGATCCAACTTTCCTTTGGGGGAGAATAGTATGTTTAATTTGAGGGTAACAAGAGTATATCTTTAATTTTGGGAAGACTCCAGAGAACTATTATTCAGTGCACATTATTTTCATCCCCTCAGAGCCAACTGAAGACCCATAAATCTTCTTCCCTCCCCTTCACACCCACCCCAGCAGGGCTCTAGCATCATGCCTTGGGAATGGATCCTTCAGGCCAATCTTTAATCCGGGACCTTCTAATCCACTTTGACTTTCAGAGGGGCCTAATGACATACAACAGCCAAGACTCTGAGCTCCCATTGGCACATAAGCACACCACTGACTCCTCCAAGATGGAGAGTTGGTCAGTACTCACTGCTCATTATCCTCCGCACAGTTGGGCCTTCTGCAGTCATTTCCCTCACAATCTCATTGTCATCCTCGTTGGCATCCAGCCAGCGGTTGCAATTGAAGTTATACTTGTCCTTATTCAGAGTATTCATCAGGGTCATCTGGAATGAAATCCTGGGGTGAGCAAGTGTGTGCATCAGAGATAGTCACCCATGCCCTGGAGACCCCTATTCTGCTGTATCATTGCAGGAAGGCCAAGGCCATCTCCCAGAGATGATCCCTGTGGAAGGCAGAGAGTCCGATTAGTACTTTTTTTTTTTTTTTTTTTTTTCTGCAGTTTTGGCCAGGGCTGGGTTTGAACCTGCCACCTCTGGCATATGGGTTCAGTGCCCTACTCCTTTGAGCCATAGGCACCGCCAGATTAGTACTTTTTTACTGGTCCCTTGGGGACTCACACTTGCCTAGCAGCCAGGTGACTGGCTGAGCACAAGGCCCCTGAGCACCTCAGCGTTTTCTCAGTATATTTTAGAAGTTCTTCTCCCGATCTCTCCCTGTCTCTCTCCTGTCACCTATATCCAAATTCAGGTCTCACAACAACCCTTTCGTACCCACACTCCCACTTAATAGAGGCAAACTTATGTGACAGGGGTCCTAGAAAGAGACCATTGTGGTTCCTCTCCCAATGACCTTCCAAGATGGTGCATCTTACCCTTTCTAAATGCCATCCAGAACCAGGATTCCTCTTATCATGCCACGCCCGAATCTTATAAAACCTGCCGAGATCTGGGAGCTCAATCTATGGTGAAAAGTAGAAAGGTTTGAGTGTGCATAACTGAGGAAATGCACTTATCCTCATAGCTTACTCCCTGCAGGAGGGTACCTGCTGTGGGATGTTTCTTCAGCAGAGAGGACAGGTGTCCTCCGAGCCACTCTCACACATCTTGTCCTCATGCAACCCTTGTAACCAGTGGCACATGAAAGCAAGACAGCCACGTAGAGCTAGGGCTCAATCTGGGCTGGTGAAACTGAACCAATATAACTGACCCACCATGGGATCCGGCCTAAAGTGGCCCCTCCAAGCAATAAACTTCCAGTAATAAAATCTATAGGGCAGTCCTGTAAATTAGCAAAGGCCCACAGCCCCAAGGCTTTGCTGGGCACTGAAATAGACAAAAAGACAAATACAGTGGTCGTGTCCTTTCCCTTGGGCCCACCATCTATTGGGGAAGACAACTACATAAAGAGCAATGGACTGAGTGCCATGATAAAGGCGTCAAGGGGTGTTCTGAAAGGAGAGCAGCAAATTACAAATTATTCCTATCTAAAGGTTGAAGTAGCACTTCTGTTAGAAAAAAAAAAAAAAAAGCCTTTCTCTAGTTATAAACATACCAAAAACTTTTAAAGTTGAATTTATTTTTAAATGTTTTAAATTCCTAAAAGTCATACTTTCTCTTAAATTTGTTCTTTCTTCTCTAATACAATCTGGAGTGGGCAATCTGACACTCACTGTACTCAGGATCTCTATTCTTCAGTGATTCCCCAAGTTGCTCGATTCCTAGATGTCCAAACCCATTTATTCCATACTTGCTTCTTCCCCCAGGCTTATCTTTGGACTGTTTGACCCTCACATGGAGGGCCAGGTCTAAATTGTGCCCCATTCAATCCCTTGCCTGTACATCATCAAATGTGTCACCTTTTGCAGGTACTTAAAGGCTCCACTGTACCTTTTTGTCTTCACAATTGCTCCAAAATCTAGCTTAGAGAACCAGAATCTTCATGACACACATGCCCTACCATCCCCTTCTCCCTTTCTACTTCCCACCCTGTCACACTCCTCTCGTACCCTGAACTTCTCAATTATGCCAGGTTTGAACCACTTGTTGTTGGGATTCAGGAGAATCTCATCTGTCCGTCCCTTCTGCCCATAAATCTGGATGAAGATGGGAGTGTTGGTACCAGCTTTCTTCAGGTCAGTTGTCCAGACCCACAAGGACCAAGGGAATTCTATAAGACAGGTCAAGTTGCACCAAAAACTTCCAGAAGTGAAAAGATTTTCATGTTTTCAGTGGAGAAGAGGAGGAAATTCAAAGTGATTAGGACTGATCAGTACAAAGGTGTGTTCCCCTCTCAGAAACCCATTATAACAAGTGCCAAACTTAGAAAGGTAAATAGTCCTTGCTAAGGCTGGGTGCAGTGGCTCAAACTTGTAATCCCAGCACTATGGGAGGCTGAGGCAGGTGGATTGCCTGAGCTCATTAGTTTAAGACCAGCCTGAACCAGACAAGACCTCATCTCTAAAAATGCTAGGTATTGTGCCAGCACCTGTAGTCCCAGCTACTCCAGAGGCTGAGGCAAGAGATTGCTTGAGTTTGAGATTGCTGGGAGCTGTGATGCCATGGCATTCTACTAAGGGTAACAAAGTGAGACTCTGTCTCAAAAAAAAAAGATTTCTTACTCTTAAAATTAGGATGCTGTATTACTTTAATTTTTAATTTAATTTTATTGTTGGGGGTTCATTGCGGGTACAAGAAACCAGCTTATACTGATTGCATTTGTTAGGTAAAGTCTCTCTTATAATTGTCTTGCCCCTCAAATGTGTGATTATTGGAGAAATGCAAATCAAAACCACACTGAAATATCATCTAACTCCAGTGAGAAGAGCCCTTATTACTTTTTTTAATGGCTAAAACTTATTACTATGCTTCAAATGGGAGAAGAATTGGACACCCACCCTACATCCAGTACATTCAGGGTGCACCGTAGTGAGCCATTCAGGTTAACACCACACCCATCAGAACAGCTTATTCAATTTGGGGACACTGGAGTCAGCCTTAGTTCCAGGCATGTAACTCAATATGTCCTGTACCCTGGAACTGCTGGGGGGCCTTTTCCCCTCTTTTCTAGAGGAGAACTGAGAAGCAGGAGTGGTTTGCCCCCCAGGCTTTTGCCCAATGGTATGACATCCTGGCCCGTCTTAGAGGCCTCTGGCTTGTGGGTCTCTTCTACTTACTTTTCAGCCGTTTTTTCCTAAGTGACATCATCTCATAGAGCTGCCTCTCGATCAGCCCGTCTACTTTCTTCTCATCCAGCCAGTTGCTGCAAGGGAAGGTCTGCTGGATGCCAGTGTAGGGGCACAAGATCACCACCTGGGGAGCAGAGCACAGCACCTCCTTCATCGGGCCCCACTGAGACCTCTTCACAATGCTCAAAAGCCTCCTCAGCCCCACGTTAAGGGACATCTGTCTTAGGACCCTCAAGGAATGACACTTTTCCTTCTGCATATCTCATTAAATCTTAATTCAAGAAATGCCTTCTCCAAGAAGTTTTCCAAAGTAGATGTCATGCATTCTCCAATTTACCAGTCAAATTGCAAACATTTTCCACTATACAAAACACCCTCCTTGAGTACCATGTTTCTTCATGCACATTGTAAAATCTCAGTTAATCTAACCCAAATGAACCAGAATATTGAATCAAATCCTTATAATTATTTTGCAGAAATAAGGTAAATCACATGAAATCTAATTAATATCTGAAATTTAATATAAAAATCCATTGCCCTCTTCCAGGTTTGATCCTCTAGCTCTACTCACATTCTGAACCCATGGTTTAGAACATGGACAAGGCACTCACATATGGATGCTCAAAGGAATTTTCTTGGCACAATAGAGTCTTCTATCAGCAAAGAAATTTTGACTGTTCACATTATTGGATTCTAAGTATTTTTTTTCTTTTGAACTTGAAAACTAATTTGACTCTCTCATTGGACAAGCTTTTGACTATTGTCTCACTGGGTGTTTACTTGTTGTCAGCTGTTTATAGAGACTATAGTTGACCATAACTTGAATTTTTACCCTTAGGCATCGTTAGGTTTCGCTGAGAATTCATCTAATATTCATTATCTGACGATCATGATGAATCTTACTTATAGGAAACACCAAAGGGAGAGATGCTAAAAGATGAGGAAATACTTCTCCCTAGAGATAAATGATGGCTCAGGACCACAGGCAGTAGCCCCTACAAATGTTTCAGCCCTCTAATACAAATGAATTGACAATTAATACAGTTCACCCATCATGCATGCAATGGATGGGAGAGCAGAAGTCCAAAAAGAAGAATGTAGAACCCAAGTTTGCACATTTAGTTAGTAGCAGAACCAGAAATATAAATGCTTCTCATACTAACTATCCCTTTGGGATACTTTCTACCCATCAGCAAGAATCTCAGAGTTCCTATCTATGACAGAGGTCCACTGGGATCCAGTGTTGTACTCCATCCTTTATGCTGAGCCTTCCATATGGTCACATATTCAGAAGGGGACCTGTAAACACGCAAAGGTGGAGGGCACCCATACTGGTGATCTGGGAGCAGAGAAGGGTGAAATCACCAACAATTTATTTACAAGTCTTTCTTTCTTCTGAACTGTTGTCTCCTCCTAGTTTATTCTTAAATTGTTCTCACATATTGGTTAGTTTTGTCTTTTCAACAACAGCAAAATCATGGAAGTCTGAGTTTGTGTTTTCTTAATACTTCTAAGCCTACAGTAAATGCTTACAAATATTTGTTAAAAGCTCTGCTTCTGGAAGGCTAAAGATTGGGAAAGCACCAAAATATAATACTGTTACTAGAGTTTGTGGTTTTTCATTTCAGGATTTTATTTGTGTTGTTGTGATAAATATAACTATCTTGAGGGTATTATACTTGGTTATTTATAAAAAATTCTATAATTTCCTTTAAAAATAGATTAGCATGGTTTTATATACGTGTGTGTGTGTGTGCACGTGTGTATATGTATTTTAAATTCTGCTTCTGGACTAGGTAGTCAAAATGACTAGGTGGTCTGGAAAGGCCCCTCACCGCCAAATATCCATGTGTTAGATAAATAATATCAAGTATAATTTTATATATATTATTGAGCTGCCAAGGAGTTACAGAAAAGCCATAGGAGCCGGTAAAATTCAGAATAAGCAGAAACCAGAGAATGGGCAAATGTGAATGCTAAAGTTGGTGTTCCCCTGAAGCAAGAAAGATAATACCAGGCTATTGTCTTGGAGACCAGGTTATTAATTAATGGCCATCTGAGTAAGCAGGAGACTAAGTCTTGGGATTTACAAAGTAGAGGATCTGAACTAGATATACTTGAATAAGCAGAAACATTCGAAAAAACTGCTCCCTCAGACTAAAGGAAAAATTGTAAAGGGAAGCCTACCTTCTCCATCTTTGTTCCAGACAGAAAATATTAACAGTTTCCCCTAAGAACTAGTTAACATAAGTTTGGTCACAGTCAGGATAATGCCAATAAATGCACACCTACATATTAAAGAGAAGCATTAGAATGCCAAAGACAAAAATATTAAGAGCATCAAAAGGAAAAAGATGGATAATGACAGAAAACATTGGGGGGGGGGGGGCGGGAACTCTGTATCCTAAAATTATTTTTCAAGAATAAAAATGAAATCAAAACATTTTTCAAGTGAACAAAATAGAATTTACCAACAACAGACCTTCACTAAAGGAACTTCTAAAGGACATATTTAAGGAGGGAGAAAATTGACAACAGAAATAAGATTTTAAATACAGAAAGTAGCAAATAAATTGGCAAACATATAGGTAATCTGAACAAACAATAACTCTATTGAACAATAATATATAACACGTGGATTTAAAAATAACTCAAAATAGAGCTAATATGCCAGGCAAAAATACTACTGATTAATAAGCACATGTAAAAAAGTATCAACATAATTTGTCATCAGGGGCATATAAATTAAAACTACAATTAGATACCAATACACACCCTTTTGAATATCTTAAAAAATAAAAGATTGGAAATGCCAAGTGATGGTGAAAATGTGGAACAACTGGAATTCTCATATATTACTGGTGGGTATACAAAACAATATAGCCATTTTGAACAGTTTGGAAGATTTTTTTTAAAGTTAAAATATACATTTGCCATAAGATTTAGCAATTCTACTGTGGGTATTTATTTAACAAAATTAAAAACATTCACCTATACAAAGACTTGGTACCTGAATGTTCATAGCAGCTTTATTCATAATACCAAAAAGATTAAAAATGACCCAAAAGGCAATCAATAACTGAATGGAGAAACAAACTGCTGTATTTCCTAAGTAAATAACTGCTTATCAACAAAAAATGAATCTCAAAGATATGAAACATGACAAATCTCAAAAGCATTATTGTGAGCTAAAGAAATGAGACACACATAAATACAATAGGTGCATAAACACAATAACTTATGAAGTTATGCCTCACAAATAAAGGAGAAATAGAGTATTGAATGATTCTAGTTCTATTAAATGTTAGAAAAGACTAACCTAAACTTTAATGGCTAAAATTAGATTAGTAGTTGCTTTGGTGGATATTAGCTGGGAAGAAGCACGAGGAAATATTTTAAGGTAACAAAAACATTCTATATATTGATTCCAGTGATGGTTACTTAGGTGTATACATTTGTCAAAACTCACAGAAATGTATGCTTTAAAAGAGTGATTGTCATGTCGATTATACTTCAACAAAGTATAATGAAACAAAACTGAACTGAATGACAATAAAAATAGTCCATGTAATGTATTAAATGGAGCTACAGCACAAATCTGAGACAAAATTATAGTATCAAATGCTTACATAAGAAAAGAAGAAGGCTAATAATCAATGAGATTAGAATCCTACTTAAGGATTTAGAAAAATAACAATAAATGAAACTTGGAGAAATTAAAAAGAGAGAAAGTTAAGAACAGAAATCAATAAAACAGAAAACAGTTATTGACTTCCTGTCCTTCCATTCTTTTGAGGAAGGCTTTCAAAGCTATAAATTTTCCTCTTAGGACTACCTTTGCGGTATCCCAGAGGTTCTGATAGTTCATTTCTTCATTACTGTTTTGTTCTAAAAATTTGGTAATTTCCTTCTTAATCTCATCTATGACCCAGCTATTGTTTAGCATGAGGTTATTTAGGTTCCATGATTTTTGTATGCGTGTGAAGATTCCTGTTGTTACTGAGTTCAACTTTTACTCCGTGATGGTCTGAGAAAATACAAGGAATGATTTCTATTCTTTTAAATTTGCTGAGGTTAGACTTGTGACCTAAGATGTGATCTGCTTTGAAGGATGATCCATGGGCTGATGAGAAGAATGTGTATTCAGTTTTATTAGGATGAAATGTTCTGTAGATGTCTATTAGATGTAAATGTTGAATGGTTAAGTTTAATTTTGAAATTTCTTTGCTTAGCTTCTTTTTTGAGGATCTATCCAACACTGCCAAAGGAGTGTTAAAGTCTCTAACAATTATGGTGCTGGGGGAAATCAAGTTGCTCATGTCAGTTAGAGTTTCTCTTATAAATTGAGGCACATTCTGGTTGGGTGCATAAATGTTGATAATTGAAATTTCATCATGTTGAGTGTTGCCCTTAATAAATAAGAAGTGACTATCATTACCTTTTCTTACTTAAATTGGTTTAAAGCCTATTGTATCTGTGAATAAACTTGCAACACCTGCTTTTTTCTGATTTCCATTTGCCTGAATTATAAATGACCATCCCTTCACCCTGAGTCTATGTTTATCTTTTAAGGTAATGTGGGATTCTTGTATGCAGAAGATGTCTGGCCTGAGTTTTTGTAGCCAGTCAGCCAACCTGCG
>CAUYPK010171693.1:0-10000 GCA_963574355.1 Loris lydekkerianus | reverse complement strand
TCTTGCCAGGGTGGTACTTCCAGGCCAGTTTTCTATATGCCTTCTTCAATTCTTCATGAGTGGCATTGGGTTTGACTCCCAAAACATCATAGTAAGTGGTTTCTTTCACCATTTTCTACAGCCGGTGAGAGGGCAGAGGCCCAGGCAGTGGAGCGGAAGGGAGCGTTTAGTTGTGCGCTGCCCCGCGCTCCTCTGCCTCCCACGGAGCATTCTGGAAAGTTCTGCCCTGTTTAGAGTTTTTAGTGGCAGGTGAAACTGATTAAAGGGGAACTGTAAATAAAATTAACTTAGATTCAAATGAAGTAATTTTATCAGTGCTTTAAAAAGTTGAAGGCAAAGAATATGAAAGACTTTGATAAGAACAACACAATCCTAATGATACGCTATTGATAAAAGAAAATGTCTCATTTTATCAATCACTCTAATTCATATTTATCTAGTGTTATTTATTTAAATTAAATATGCATGTTACAGACTTAAAAAACCAGTTGAGAATTTAGCTTAAATATTCAATTAGCGCTGATGATAAGTAATTGAAGAGGTATTTCAGATTTTCTTCTGGTAATTTTTTTTTTTTTTTTTAAGAGATAAAGAGTCTCATGTCGTCCTCGGTAGAGTGCGATGGTGTCACAGCTCACAGTAACCTCCAACTCTTGGGTTCAAGTGATTCTCTTGCCTCAGCCTCCCAAGTAGCTGGGACTAAAGGTGCTTACCACAACACCCAGTTATTTTTTGTTGCTGTTGTCATTGTCATTTAGCTGACACTGCAGGGTTCGAACTCACCAGCCCCAGTGTATGTGGCTGGTGCTGTAATCATTGTGCTACAGGCGCTGAGCCGTCTTCTGGTAGTATTTTTAATAGAAATCTAGGCATGCCCTGAGTTTATTACTGCTTACCTAATATTGGTAATCAGTGTTACCTTTGTAGTGATAATTGTATGCGTCTCTTGTGTATGTATATATTTCATCATTTACATTTTCTGCTTTCCTCTGTATTTCAACTCTTACATAGGTGTTCAGGTTTTTTCTTAAATATATTTCTCCTTCAGAAGCTTGGTGTTTTGTTGTTTTGTTTTCCTTGAGACAGAGTCTCACCTTGTTGCCTTTGGTAGAGTGCTGTGGTATCACAGTTCACAGCAACCTCAAACTCTTGGGCTTAAGAAAATCCTCTTGTCTTAAGCCTCCCAAGTAGCTGGGACTACAGGTGCACCCCCACAACACCTTGCTGTTTTTAGAGAGGGAAGGTCTCTTGCTCAGGCTGTCTTGAACTCCTGAGCTCAGGCAATGCACCCACATGGGCCTCCCAGAGTGCTAGGATTAGAGGTGTGAGCTGTTGCGTCCTGCCCGTCACAAGCTTGTTTTATTGGTAGGCCTTGAAAAAAACCATACTCATGGGTCACAAATGCTGTCAGGGATATAATTGGCCAGATAAAACAGAAATTTAAACATTTCGAGGTAGGGAATAGACATACTATAAAAAAACCCAGGGCAATTTATAAAGTTCTTTAGTGTGTTATACAGATATCTTTGAATTTGTTTCTGTTCCTTATATTTTTTATGTTCAACTTAGTTTTTTCCTTAAACATGAAAGTTAGATTTAAATGAGCATATTCATTTTTTGTATTACTGGTGTTTATTAGATATTGCTACTAAATATAAAAGCTGGTTTACAGTATTTCAGGCACTCTTAGGTATTAAATCTACATTTGTGAGCTAACCTACGAACTTCACTGCCAATTTATAATGCTTACTCTTAACAGCAGAATTTTTAAGAGTTATCTATACTTGTCTCCAGTTCATCTTTCTAGTCTCAAGTCTACTTTATGCAGGGTTTTATCCTTCCTTTACTGAAAACAGCTCTTGTCAAGATCACCAGTGATTACTCCAATGTTATATTCAAGGAGCATTTCTTAGTTCTCACTATAAGGAGTTTTCAAGCATTTGACATAGGTGATTATATTTTTTTTCAAAGGATTTCTTTATTTGGCTTCTGGATACCAGTTTCCTCCTGTCTCACTGGCTACTTTTCAGTCTTCTTTGCTGGTTCTTTTAAATCTCTTCTTATTAATTTGGGGAGCCCTGGCATTTTATCCAGTTATTTCTGTATTTCACATGACTCTCTATACCAACTGTATATTCTTCTTTTGGCAGGTAGACTTCTTTCTAAACTCTGGATCCATTCACTGCCTGACTAGCATCTTTTGCATATTCAATAGGTTATTTCCAAACTTTCATGTCAAAGCATGGGCCACAGATTGGCATCCCCTCCCCCATAATCTTTCTACCTTCATTCTACTTATCTTATGTAATAGCAATTCCATTTTTCTATTTTCTCAGGATAAAAATATTGGAAGTATCTTTAGTTCTTTCTGTTCTCACACCTCACAGAGTAACATGTTATCAGTCTGTTAGCAAATGTCTTTGACTCTACCTTCAAAACATTTTCTGACTGGCCAGTTCTGCCACCTCATCAGTTTTTGGCCACCATCATCTTTTGCTTTCATAATTATAGTAGCCTCCTAGTTGAATTAGTCTATTTCTGCCCTTTGTCTCCCAACAGTCTCTTTAATACAACATCCAGAGTGATCCTAGATTTACTTTAATAAAATGCAATTCAAATTATATCACCCCTCTTAATTCCAGAGTAATGAATTTTTTATCACTCAGAATAAACTGTGAAGTTCTTTTAATGGTCTACAAGGTAGTACACAGTGGACTGTAACATCACATATGATTTTAATCTCCCTACCAACACTCACCATTTCTACCTCTGTGATTTTATCACTTAGTCCTCTTCCTCCACATTCATTCCACTGCATCAACAACAGGCCTCGTTGCTTTTCCCTGAACCCACCAAGCTTTCCTTGCTTCTTGGAGTATTCCCCCCATTCTCTTGCTTGCTCCCTTGTCTCCTTCAGGGTTCACTCTATTTAAAATGGCAACTACTCCTCTCCTTTTGTTTCTTCCCTGCTTTTCCCCCAGAGCCTTTAACCACCACCTAGAATACCATGTATTAATACTTGTTTTTGTTCTGTCTTGCAACTAAAAAGTAAGCTTGACAAAGGCATGAACTTAACTCTTGTTAACGGCTTTATCTTTAGAACCTAGACAAGTGACTGGCATATTGTAACTACTCACATATTTGTTGAATAAATACATTTATATTCTATACTTAAAATTAGAGATTTAATTATCTTTAATAATTCCTAAGTAATCTTCTGTGCAGGGTGGCCATAAAGTTGGTGTGCAATTTAATTTTAATTGCACATGAATTTTATGGCCACCTTGTATATTACTTTCTCTTATCTCATTTACAATAATCTTTATATTGAAGTATTAATATACATCCAGAAAATATACAGAGCATTTATATATAACTTGATGAAATTTTACAAATGGAGCATGTAAGAGAAACCACCACTTAGATCATGAAATAGAATATTATCAGCAACCTGTACCCAGATATCTCCCTGTACCCAGTCATTATCCCTATCAAAAGTAGGTGATCACCTATGGTGCATATTTTTATCTATAATAAAAATAAATAAATAAATAAAAAGTTTAAGAAAAAAAAAAATAGGTGATCACCATTTTTCTGCGACCATATAGCAGCCCTTACTCTTTCTTAGAGACTTAATTGGTTTTAGGTTCTCAGTGAAATTGAAGGCACAGAGATATACCATATCCATATACCTCCTACTCCTACATACATAGCCTCCCTCATTGTAAGCATACCCCACCAGGGTGGTACACTTGATATAGTTGATGAACCTATACTGACACACCATTATCACCCAGAGTTCATACTGTACAATAGGGCTCCCTCTTGGTGGTGTATATCCTGTTGGTTTGGACAAATGTGTGTCATGTATCCACCTATATTATACAGAGTATTTTAACTGCTCTAAAATTCTCTATGTTCTGCTTATTCATCTGTTTCTTCCCTTAACCCACAGGAACCATAATCTTTTTTATTGTCTTAGTAGTTTTGCTTTTTTCCAAAGTGTCATATAGTTGGAATAATCATTGCCTGTTTTGAGTTTTATATAAATGGAATTTTTATTTATATTAAAAAGTCACATATCCTATTCCCTGACATTTTTTTTTTTTTTTTTTTTTCCCAGTTTTTGGCCAGGGCTGGGTTTGAACCTGCCACCTCTGGTATATGGGGCCAGCACCCCACTCGTTTGAGCCACAGGCACCGCCCTTCCCTGATTTTTTTTTTTTTTTTTTTTTTAAAGAGACAGAGTCCCAAGCTTTTGCCCTGGGTAGAGTGCTATGCTGTCATATTTAACAGCAACCTCCAACTCGGGCTCAAGCGATTCTCTTGTCTCAGTTTTTCTAGTTTTAGTAGAGATGGGGTCTCACTTTTGCTCAGGCTGGTATTGAACTTGTGAGCTCAAGCAGTACACCTGCCTCGGCCTCCCAGAGTGCTGAGATTACAGGTGTGAGCCACCGCGCCCAGCCTCTATTCCCTGATTATCTAGAGAATACATGTATATAAAGGGAAGTATGTTTACTTCTTTCATTTAAAATTATGCTTATGAGATTCTTGTCATTGCATATAAATTGTTAATTTTCATTGTTTTGATATGTTTCAGTATATGAATGTATTATGATATTAGATCATGTATTAGATCATGAAATAGGATATTATTATACATGACGTCTACAAATGTATTATTTTTCCATTCCAGTACTACTAGATAATAAAGATCTTTTTCCAGTTTAGAATAATTACAAATAATGTGGCTGTGAATTTAGTACATGTTGTTTGGTGTCACATATATACATTTCTATAGAGTATATACCTGAGTATGAAATTGTTGGGCCATGGTGTATACATAGTTTCAGTTTTAGAAGATATGGGTGAAAAGTTACCCAAAGTGGTTGTACTGATTTACACACTCACTATTATTGTGGTAGTTTTAGTTCCAGTTCTTTGCCAACAATTTGCTTAATCTGTTCTAAAATACTTAGTCATTCTGTGGGTGTATAGTGATTTTCATTGTGAGTTAAATTTTTATTTTCCTGGTATTTATTAATGTTGAGCACCTTTTCATACTTCTGCGTGACATTTTGATAGGTTATTACTCTAACTTTCTCTTAAGGTACCTAGAATAATAGCATTATAGGTATCTAGAATAGCTATAGTTACCTTGTAGGACACTAATACATCATGGTAAAAAATGTTTTTCTATCAGCTACATGAAGATGTCAAGAAAAGATTTTAATTTGACTGCCTGGTTTTGATGACTTATTTTTAACCTAGCTGTATTCAATTGTTATGTATTTGGCAAAGGGGAATTATTTTGGCTTTATATGTTTTTTTTTTTTTTTTTAGTTACAGTTTTTGGCCAGGGCTGGGCTTGAACCCGCCACCTCAGGCGTATGGGGCCAGTGCCCTACTCCTTTGAGCCACAGGCGCCACCCAAAGGGGAATTATTTAGAATTTACTAGATTAATTTTATAATTAGCATTCTAAAATATACACAGATTTGTATGAGTAAATTCAGTGGTTAAAAATGGGTATAACACTGTTGGGGCAATTTGTCTTTAGTGATCACCTTTTGGTCCTGTCTGTGACTTAATTTTACAAAAAAAAAAAAATCTTTATGTATTTTTGTACATAGAGCATAGAAAAATAGAGGTTGAAATTTTTTCTAGGTATATTATTCCTATGTTGGAAGTTCTTCTAAAGCAAGTTTATTCATTTAGTTAGATTGTATTTTCTGAGCACTTCTGAATAAAGCATTTGTTATCTAAAGGTGTGAGCCCCAATTCCTGGATATTCATTCTTGATAATAGTATGAGCTAATAAAGCTAAATCTACTATAAAGCATATGTGAAGGGGTTGACTTTTGAACTAGTTTTGAAGGATAGATAGAGGTTAGGTAAAGAACGAAAGAATTAGAAAATAGTCAAGGCAAGAGAAGTAGCGTTTGCAAAGGTGTGACATTGGGAAAGGACATGTTCTGACAATGATGAAAATTTTAGTGTTTTAATGCTGAAGATGGAGAAGCAGGTTGAGGCTAGATTGAGAACATTCTTGAATACCAGAAAAATGAATTTGGGCTTAATCTGTATAAAATAGAGAATTGATGTGTTGAATTAGGAAAATGATGTATAATTAGATTTTTACTCATGAAGAAAATTTGGGAAGCTGGGTAGAAGATGAATTAGAGAAAGAGATTGAGAGGCTGGGAATGGACTGGCAGGACTCACCTGAAGTTGACAGAGCATTAGGTTGACTAACTATTTCTTGGCCTCAATGGTCTTTCCGTCTCAGTCTCCCAAAGTGCTAGGCTTGGCAGGTATGAGCCTCCATGCCCAGCCATTCATTCTTGATATTAGTATTAAACACACACACACCCCGTTTTCCTACTGTTCTGTCACCAATAATGTGAAATACTCAAAAGATTGAAAAACTGTATAATGAACAGCTTTAAAGAATCTGATGAAATTACATGTTATAGATTCAGAATTTTCTAATTTGTATAGATATCCATATGCTTTCTTTTATTCAACTTATAAACGCTATTTTGAGCAATATTTGTGCATTATTTTGACGATACAGGTGGGTACCTGATTATAAAGGAATAGAGGTTAAGACTCACTATGTAGCTGGAACAGTTATATACACATCTTGAATCTTACTTCACTTCTTCACTGAGAATATAGAAACATAAGATTGAATCACCTTAATTTCCAGTTATCAAATCAAATTCACTCTGCATTCTGGCACAGAGTGGATAATTTTGAATATTTATTGGATAAATGAATGTGCCCTCAACTTTCCTTTCTCAGTGTCATAGGAAAGGATGGCTGTATTCCGTCAGCTAAACCTTCAAGGGATTGTCATCTCTTGCCTTTAGCCTATGTTTTTTAGCATCTCCCTTTGTAGTGGGTCTTTCTCCTAAGCATTGAAACATTGTTTATTATCTTTTCTACCTTTCCATACAACTACCTGTCTCCCTTGCTTTTGTATGTTCTTTAGCTTCTACAGTCTTGTTTCTTTCTATATCTTTTTTTTTTTTTTTGCAGTTTTTGGCCAGGGCTGGGTTTGAACCTGCCACCTCCGGCATATGGGGCCAGCGCCCTACTCCTTTGAGCCATTATCATCCAGTCTTTTTGAAAAAGTTGTCTGTATTTGTTATCAGTGCTTTCTCACTCTCATTCATTTTTTAGTTAGTTTCTTAATTCATCTGCATTTGATGTTCTCTACTTCCTTCCTTTCTTGAAACACATTTGTTTTCTTTTCTTTTACCGTGGCACATTTTCCTAGCTGCTCTCATCTCACCTTAAATGTTTTTGGTCTTCCTAGGCCACCTTCTCATCTCTGAGTAATACAATTTACTTCTTTGGCTGGGCTTCTTCCTGTATCTTCAGGGTGGTCATAAAGTTTGTTTGGAATTTAAAATGGTGTACAATTTTAAATTGCCCACGAACTTTATGACTGTATATTGATAACTCTCACCTCTCTGTCTCTAGTACACATTTCTCTCTGGGCACTAAACCTGTAAGTCCAGCCTTTTTATTTGTCTCACAAAAGGTTAAAACTCAGTGACTTTAAACCTTGAACTTACTAACTGTCCTTTTCCATCTAGAACTTACCTAGTACTTCTGCCTCAGTGAATGGCACTACCATCTACCCTGTTCCAGTTTTTCCCATGATTCTTGATGTGGTTGTTTTGGAAAACTAGTTTTAAGCTGTTTGAGGCAGTTTTTTTTGATTGTTGGTTATATATTCTAGTTTTTATTAGTATAAATTTAGGAGTTATTAGTCATATTTGATTTTCAAGGTTATTTTTATCCTGAGTATAAGTGACTAATATAGGTCTGAAATAATATTTTTAGTTAATGTCTGTTAAATCAAGATTTGTGGGAATTTTCTATTTTACCAAAGATAGTTATAGTCATTATTCTGCATCATCTGTTGGTCCTTAAAAAAAAATTAGTTTTCTGAAATTAACCTCAATTGATCTTAGTTTTCACTTAGAAAATTATATTGACAAATAAGGATGTTTGGCTCTGCCAGAAAAATGATACAACTTCCTGCCATATTCACTTTTTTTCACCATTGCATGCTCATTTTGTTTCCCAGTCTGGTTTATAATAAAACTCCTTGAAAATAAAAACTATTCTGTATTTCTATACCGCCTTCTACAGCAGTGGTTCTCAACTTTCCTAATGCCGCCGCCCTTTAATACAGTTCCTGTGGGTCGCGACCCATAGACTGAGAACCGCTGTTGTACAGTAATGTTTTGGCTATTATAGATATTCTAGTAATGATTGGCTTTAAAGCTTAAGTTTGCAATAGTTTCAAGTGAATTCTACTTTTATTTGCATTCATATAGTGCCTGTAGATAAGCATAATGCATGGACATTGTGAAGTAGAGATTAAAAGCATTAGCATTTGTTCTAGTCTGAATTGATCATTGGATTTATTAACTAATTGAACAACTATAATTGAGGTTCTAGGCTGTGACTCAGCTTGGTCAGAAAATAATTACCTGCTTTTCTTATTGAATCCTTAAAAAAGTAAGCTTTTATGTTGGCTTTATTCCCTTTTTGGCTTAATCTCTGATATTTAGAATAAAATAGCCTGTTTTGAAAGGAATGAGACACAATGAAGAGCAGTGATTAAGCTCCACTAGCAGATAACTTTTGATTTCCACATAATATTCACTTTATCTTAGAGAGTTTCAGATCTCTTGTTGTCTTTTTGGGCCAGTGGGCTGCTTCTCATCTGTATTTTGTTTTGTTTTGTTTTTTTTCTTTAGATATTAGGATTAAGGAAGAAGAACCTGATCCTGAAGAGTGGCAGCTCAGTGGTGATTCTACATTGAATACCAATGATCTAACACACTTAAGAGTACAGGTGGTAGATGAAGAAGGGGACCAACAACACCAAGAAGGAAAAAGACTGCGGAGGGTAGCTTGCACCTGTCCCAACTGTAAAGAAGGTGGTGGGAGGTATGCACACATGAAACATATCTTTTTTTTTAAGAGCGCTAATATTATCACCCTTATTTTTGAAATACTGCATGCCATGTTAATTATGAGATATTACTCATTACATGATCATTTTGGGTGTGTGTCTGTGTGAGTGTGGCAGAAGTTAGAGAACAAAATATATGAAATTCAATTTTCAGATTTAAATGCCATTTAAACTAAACTTACTAGTTTACTTTTTTTGAACAAGTGTAATAGATACCATTTAATAGGCCCATAATAGACATAAGCCTATTTGCAAACTAACATCTGTGAGATTTGCCTTAATACATACAAAAAGTTGATTCTTAGGTTGAGAATAGCAGTTATGTAAAAATAAGAGGTTCAAGAAGAGTTGATAAGCATTTCCATTTTTCAAAAGAAGTACAAAATAAGCCTGAATAGATAAAATGTTTTAAAAAGTGGGATTGTAATATTTCAGTGTTTTAAAAAAATACATTTAGACAGAATAATAAAAGATGTTCAGTACTTAGATATAGATAAATTCAGCTTAATAAGAGATTAAGGCTCAGATTGTATTTTTTAAAAACATAAAATCCATCTGATGTTGATTATAAAAAACATCTCAAATAATTGTTACAGGAATGTTGAAGCTGAGGAATGGAAAAAGACTTACTAGGCAAATATTAAATAAAAGAAAACATGGATAGCAATGTTAGCATCAAACAAGGTAGGATTAAAGTGAAGAGCCTCAGTTGGAGAGGATATATGTGTGTTTTTTTAATATGAAGTTTCCACCAAGAGATTTGTTTGTTTCTTTATTTTTTGAGACAGAGTCTCACTCTGTAGCCCTACTTGGCCATTGTCATAGCTCATTGCAACCTCATACTTTTTCTTTGGGCTTAGGGGATCCTCTTTCTTCAGTTTCCGGAGTATTTGCTGGGACTATAAGCACCTGCCGCAATGCCTGGCTTTTTTTTTTTTTTTTTTTTTTTTTAAAGAAAATATTGGGTATTGATCTAGCTTAGGCTGTGCTCAAAAAAAAA
>CAUYPK010171692.1:0-26709 GCA_963574355.1 Loris lydekkerianus | reverse complement strand
CGCGCGCCCCCCCCCGCCCCCCCCCCCCCCCCCCCCCCCCCCCCCCCCCCCCCCCCCCCCCCCCCCCCCAGCGTCCGGTTCAGCCCTAAGTACAAGGGGAGTGAGACACTGAGGTGCTGGTGTCTCCCCCTGTTGTCTGGTCCCTCCTTCCCCCAACCGGCTGGTTCCTCTGCCAGCTGCCTCCACCAACAGTGCCAGGATCCAGGTGGCAGGTCCTCCCCTCAGCTTCTCAGAGCTGGCTGGGGTGTCACCAGCCCTGTATCAACGCAACCCAGGCCAACATGAGTGGTGCCAACAAAACCTATGTGTTGGCATTATAATCAAGCTCAAAGCAAACTGGCAGTCTTTTCTAGGGCATGGGAAGATTCCAGCTGAGAAGGAGGCCAACTTGGACCTGGAGAGAACCAAGAGAGGGAGAAAGACAAAATCCTGACACTAGCATCTGGCACCTAGATGTAGCTATGATTGAAGCCTCTCTCTCTTTTTCTCACATACGTATGACACATATACACACATACACACATATATGTATACGTACACACATAGACATTTTAAAAAACAGTTTGAATCAATCCAGCACTTGAAACTGAAAGAGCTCTGACTTATGGAAGGCTTCCCTGCAGAAGTGATCTGTGAGCTGAAGGGACTAGTTTGGGGCCGAGAGTGGGAATGGGGGCAAGCAGAGTACTGAGGAGGGAGGGAGAAATTGGCCACCCATGCATGTCTGGGTCTAAAGTCTTCAACAAATGACTACACTCGTGCAGTAAACTTGCTCTGGCCCTTCAGGTGTCGAATAAACCAAACAAAAAGACCTGTCCTCTCTTGAATGTCAGCTTTACTGGGAGCTGAGCTAATGTATTATTGATGAGCCATAAATAATGGGACAAGCATGATCTCCTATTCAGTCCTGAAGTACAAAAGTATAATGCTACATTTTAATGAGGTTTTTATGGTCCAGGCTCACTGTGTACACTCTTGAAATGTAGGCTGGCTTTGTCAGGAAAGCATTTTTTCCTTTACTTTTCTTATTTTCCTCCTCCATTTGTCAGTATCCTTTGAATATTTATATGAGTTATTACAGTTAAAACAGATCAAATAAAAAAGAGCAAATAAAACCATAACTGAAAGACAATGTTTCTAGTGCTCCTGTGGCCTTATTTGCACTAAATGGAGAAAAGAAAGGTCAGGTGCACCCCGACCTCCCAGAGACTCTCCACATTTCTGGCATTTGATATATAGACAACGGAAAAACCTGGATTGAAGCCATGACTCAAACTGGCTTAAACAGCAACAAAGGTGAGTACTAGCACACCCAGGAGAATCCAGAGATCAAGCATGCTGCAGGCCAGACTCATTCACGGCCCAGGCTGTCTTTGCCCTGGCTCTGCCCTCCTTGGAGTTAGAAAACCTAAGGCTGGTGGCAAGGTGACTGCTGCAGTTCCACAGCCTCACACCCACAATCTGCACCAGAAGAACAGAGAATGGAGAATGTGGTACTTTTTTGACACTGCTCCATCACAGGTTGGAGTCTTTGTTTCCTCTTTTTAGGCCTGAGTGGACATTTATAATGGCATTAAAAGGTGGAAGTGGTGTTGCTCGACTTCTGAGGCTTCTGAGGTCATGAAAGGATACAACTTAAGCCTAGTTCTTTCCTAGTACACTTGCCTTGGAATGCAGGAACCATGTTGTGAGGAAGTCCAGGCCATGTATGGGTATGTTGGCCAAGGATTGTTGACAGCTTTAACATTAACCACAAGATGATTCTGTAGAAGGCCAGAATATGCTGCCCAAACTGCATGGCTCAGCACCTGTAGTTCAGTGGTTAGAGCACCAGCCGCATACACTGGGGCTGGCGGGTTCAAACCTAGCCTGGGCCTGCTAAACGACAATGACAAATGCAACAACAACAACAAAAAAATAGCCAGGCATTGTGATAGGCACCTGTAGTCCCAGCTACTTGGGAGGCTCAGGCAAGAGAATCACTTAAGCTCAAGAGTTTGAGGTTGCTGTGAGCTGTGACACCACAGTCTCTACCAAGGGTGACATAGTGAGACTTTGTCTCAAAAAAAAAAAAAAAAAAAAAAAAATTAACTGCAGATAAGCATGGTTCTAAAAGGTTGTCTTTTTATAAAGGAAATGTATATCTAACCACCTTAGTAAGGTAAACAGCAGTTGTAAGCAGAGGTTTTTCTCTGAGACCTCTGTATCTGTGTAAAGAGAGGTAAAAGTCTGACACCTCCCCCAGACAGAGACAACCACAGTCACTGACTCTTTTGACTGCTGCTACCTAAGAGAACTTCTCTGCATAATATGACCACCTTTGTTGGAAGTACAGTTTCTCAGCTCATCCTCCCAAAGTTTGTAACCACCCTCCAGGAGCTTTTAATTTACTACTTCTTTCTATAATTCAAAATGCTATTTAACCTTCTCAACCTCAACCTTAGTTACTGGGGACTCATTTGCTTGTGATACCCACCTGCATGTAAATAAATCTGTATGTGTTTTCTCCTGTTAGTTTGTCTATTGCCAGTTTATTTCAGCAGACTTAAAGATTCAAACCTTTAGAGGGATTTTCCCTTCAATTCTAAATGTCTTTAGATGGTTCCAACTCCCAGCTTTCAGGTCTTCCAACTGAGATCCCAGACATTATGAAGCAGAAACAAGCAATCTCTGTTGCCTTGTCCGAATTTCTATCCCAGAGAGACTATACCTATGTGTGTCTTTTTTAGGAGAATGAAAGTCTGGGCCATCTTTGTGTTTTGCTCCTTGTAAACTCTAAAGCAGAAGGGGAGATTTTTTACTTCTTGAATTTTCATAAATTGTTTTTGTTTTTTATTATTCTTTTCTAGAGACAGGGTCTTACTCTGTCCCCACATTAGAGTGCAGTGACACAGTGAAAGCTCACTGCAGGCTTGAGCCCAAGTAATCCTCCTGCCTCAGCATCCTGAGTAATTGAAACTATAGGCACACCTCATGATGCCCAGCTGATTTTTTTTTTTTAAGAGATGGGATCTTGCTATATTGGCCAGGTTAGCCTCAAGCTCCTGGCCTCAAGCAATCCTTCTGCCTCAGATCCCACAGTCCTCAGAATGTAGGCATGAACCACTGTGCCTGGTTTACTTCTTAAGTTTTGAATCCTATGAATATGTCACTATATTCTAAAAACATATACAATTTAGAAATCACTTAGCACATTTCATTAATGATTTAATTCTACAAATATTTTTGAAGTCCCAGAATGTACTAGGCAGTGTGCAAGGTGATGTGTATGTAGTAGTGAAATAGCCAGCCTTCTCTGAGCTTATCTAGGTCAGAAAGATAAATGTCAAACAGGTAAACCCAGCAGCTGTGGTCTGAATACGTCCTGTCATACTTCATATGCTGAAACCTAAGCCCCAAGGTGATGATGTGATGGAAGTGATTAGATCCTGAAGACAAAGCCCTCTTGAATGGAATTAGTACCCTTATAAAAGAAACTCAAGGGAGTACACGCCCCCCTTCCAACATGTGAACACAAAGCAAGCAGGCACCATGTATGAACCAGGAGGCCCTCCGAACACCAAATGTACCAGTGCCTTGATCTTGTACTTCCCAACCTCCAAAACCATGAGAAATAAATACCTGTGGTTTCTAAGCCACACAGTCTATGGATGGCCAAATGGACTAAGATAGCTATGGAGGAAGAGAACTTGGTGCTGAGAGAGAGCATAATGGGATGGGACCTGATTTACAAAGAAAGCCAAGAAAAGGACCTCTAAGGAAGAGATCCTCTGGCTGAGTAGGAGTTGGGCAAGTTTATGGTTATTTATCGCTGCAGCATGACCTCCTATTGTGAAATGTAAAGGCTTAAACAATACCATTTTATTATGTCTCACAAATTTTGGTGTCAGAAATTCAGGTGGGTCTCAAATTCTGGTGCCAGAAATTCATGCGGGCAGTTAAAGCAGTCACAGGCTCATCCGATTCAAAGAGAATGAGGACCTCACCTATCCATGGGAGCATTGTTATAGGATCTGCACCCACCAGACCAGGTGAAGGGGAGGTGAGGGAGCACAGTGAAGTGGGGTGAGCCAGAGGGACAGCAAGGGGCCAGCCACCAGGTCCTGCAGAGCCCTGAATGCATGTTAAAGATTCTGAATTTTATTTTCTGTACAATGTGAGGCCACCAAGGAGTCCTAAGCATGGAAATTAACACCTTCCCTTGTACTGCTTATAGCTTCCAGCCTCCATGCCTGTTGTCACTTACCTCATTGCATTCATATGGTGGAGGCTGGGAACCTTTGTGTTCTGATCCTTGTAAACTCTAAGTGAAATAAATGTGGAACACATAATTAAATTGACTAAATAATTGATTATTTAAAACAGCTGTAAATGTAGGGCTCCATTAGTTCAACTATTCTCAAACTTTAATGTGCCTGTGAATCTCCTGGGGATATTATTAAAATGTTGATTCTGATGCAGCAGGTCTGGTATAGTCTAGAACTCTGCATTCCTGATAAGCTCCATGCCACAGTTTATACTTTAAGTAGTGAGTGTTAATTGCATGTAACATGAATTAGAAATCATTGCATGTAACGTGTTTTCAACTGCATGAAGGAGATAATAGAATGCAGGTACCAAACAACCGGAGGTGTAATGATGTGATTCAGGCCCCAAACTGTCTTCCAGTCTCCCTCTTCTCCTATCCTGATGGCAGCTGCAGTTCCAGGAATCACTTCCAAACACTATGAAGGCTAGAAAGAGAAAGATACTGTCTATACCTTTGTGAGTCTTTTTCAGGAGAAAATTTGTGAGACGTAATAAAATGGTATTGTTTAAGCCTTTACATTTCATGATAGGAGGTTATGCCAAGGCCTACCAGAGGTTCTCCAAGGCCTTTCCCTAATGTCTCTGGGGCCAGAATTGAGCACACACCCAACCCACAAAGTGGGATAGGAGATTGGAAATTCCATGATTGGCCTAGATTAATCAGGACCTACTGCCAGAACTGGGGAGAAACTTGAGTAAAGCTGGGTTTCTGTTTAAAGAAAATAGAAGTAAGCAACCAGCAGTGTCCACTACACTAAAATATGCAATTTGGTTAACTGTTTGTAACCTATGTGTTATCTATATGTAAGAGAGAAATGGCCAATTTTTCTATGGAAAAAATTAAGCACAATTTAAACAGTGTTATCCAATACCAATCAACAAGTATATGGAAGCAATCACGGTTTGCGCTGCAGTGGAAGGTCTGGGACTGTGGGAAACATAGTACTTGTTCTTCTGAAATCTACGGCCTTATGGAATGAAACAGAAAGAGCTAAAACAATTTAGGCTAAATGCAACAGTTTCTGAGTAATCAATATGGACAAAGAACTGGGTCAAGGGCTGTAGGAGAGCCAAAGATAAGGTATAGTTCCCTCTCTTAAGAATTCTGCAGTTTAAGACACATGCACAAATAATGATGTATGCAACATATGAAGAGATAAAGATGATGAAACAGAGTGTTATGGAGGCCCGAAGAGAAAGAGTCCTTCTGACCTGGAGGTTTTAAAGAGGGTGGACAGTGGACCTTATCTATTGCTAGTCTTGAAATGTGGGGAGATTTTTAATAAGTAAGATGGTGGAGGGAGGGAGTGGAGCATGAGAAGATTAAAAAATGAGCAATTCCAGTGGGAAGATGGATACATACATCTAGCACAAGAGATGATGCAGGAATGGCAGGTATCCCCATCACTGGACTCTTACTATAATGTTACCAACACAAAGCCACAAACAGTAACAAGTGAGCATCAAATCATACAAGGAGGGAGCAAGACAAGGACAGCTTCTGGGAAGAGAGAAGCCTGAGCTATCTGTGCAAAGGATAATGTTATGGATGAGCAGAAGAGAGTAGACAGGTCAAGGGAGGGGAGGGGGGATGCCCTGTTTCATGTTTGTAACCCCTAACCATCAACATCAAGCACTATATGTTTTGTCAATGAATAAACCGCAACAACAAAAAAAGATGGAGGGGGCATCTATTAAGTAAAAGAGATCTAAAAGATGTATCGATCTATTCCAATGTGTGGATTTTATTTGAGTTCTGATCCAAACTAGAAAACTCTTTAAAAATATTTTCTGCATTTATGAGACAATTTGAGTACTGGATATTTGAAGATGTTAAGAAGGTATTGTAATTTTAAATGTGGTTCATGTTTTTTAAGCAGCGAATCTTTATCTTTTGAAAGTATATTCTGAAATATTTATTAGTATATTCTGAAATGATGTCTGGGATTTTCTTCAAAATAATACAGGGAGTGAGGAAAAGGAGGAGATGAAAAAAGATTGAGCATGAGCTGATCATTATTGCAGTTGAGTATAGGAAGTCCATTATGCCATTTTGCCTACCACAGTTTGAAATTTACTGCAATAGAAAATGCAAACGACAAAAAAGCGCGGCTTGGGCGACCTCAAGTCTGTCTGGGGAAGCTCTGGCCCTGCCCCTGGGAGGCCCCGCCTCACGGTCCTCCCCTCTCGCGGGCTGCTCTTGCGGGGTTCCAGTTTATGTTGTTTCCCAACTTTTCATTGCCCCTCGGAATCCATTAGCCTCCCATATAATAAATTGCTCTTTTTATTCGTTTCCAGGCCTCGCAGATGCTCCGAAACCTGAGAAGTCACCCACGGTCCCCGGCCCTCCAGCCTCAGCTGCCCGCTCCCCCCCCACGTCCCGGGGGAGTTTGGTCGCGTCCGGCCTCGCACCCAGCCAGCGCGTCCGCGTCGTCATGGCGACGCTCCTAGTCTGTAAGGCTTGGGACGAATCCCGCCCGGGAGGATCCCCAGTGTGAGCGGCCTCGGACCCGGGGCCGGGGTTGGCCCAGGGGCGACCAAGGGGCAGCCGCCAAGCTGCAGAGGCAGCCTGAGCCCCGAGCGGGGGTCCAGCCGCAAGTCAGTCTTGGACCTGGGTCGGAGGAGAGGTCGGGCACACAGGGTTGAACTAGGATGGGGTGATGCCTGGGGTCTGGGGATGGAGTAAAGAGTCGCTGAGGGGAGAGGCGTTTAGCCAGGAAGCGCCGCTCTGGCCAGTAAAGGACAGGGCGAGGGGACCAAGGGCGTGGAGTTTGGCGAGACAGACGAGCTCACGTGGCGGTGGGTGGGTGAGCAGGCGAGGAGGCGCTGTGGAAATGGCTTGCTCGTGCACTTGACAGAGAAACTGAGGGACCAGGAGGGTGAGCCTGGCCAGGTCTAAGAGCTGGAGGGGAAGGAGCAGGTGAGGAGGAGGCGGTGCTGAGGAGTGGGCACTCTTCAGCGGTGCCCCGTGAGCAGAGATGTGAGCGGAAAGGAGAATATTCTTTCAGAAAGCGATTATTAAGCGCCTCCGGAGCTGTATTCACTTGTTGCTTAAGGCTAAACTCTTGGGAGTCTAAAACTGTGGTCTCACACACAAAACAAAACAAACCGAAAGGCCCCGCAAAGATCAACATACATTCAATTTCAGGGGCTTCACAGGAGACACCCTCATGAGGACCCCAAGTTAAAAGATTTCATTGTGCAAGATTTAAGGAAATAATGAGATTTGTAAAATGTCATTACAGAGCAGTAAATTATCAATGTCAAATAAATAGTGAAAGCAGAGATTGCTAAAGAATGGTAAAGGGACTTAGGATCAGTGTAGACTTCATGAAGAAAGTAGAACTTAAAACTGTTAATGGAAATGAAATCTGACACAGAGGTGCACAGTCCTTAGAAATGTCCCCAGGGCTATGCACCTGGCTGACAAGGCTTCATCTCCTCATCACCCCAGGTTGGCAGGAGGACCCAGGAAGGGGACACAGAAATGCCAGTGTCCTATAAACAGTGTCTCTGAATGTTAAAGGTTCCATGGTCATGAGCTCTAAGAAACTGACTTGAAGAAATCTCAGAAAGAAGAGTCTTGCTCAACTATTTACTTCAATATTTTCCTAACTTCTCTGACTGTGAGAGTTTTTATTTTCTCTTTCACATGACCCTCATGAGCTCAAGATGCATCTTAGGAGTACATTTTGGGAAAAGCTCTTGAGGAAAATTAAGGATTCCAGAGGGTTGGACCAAAGGCACAGTATTGGGTTGTGATGTGTGTTGTAAGAAGATTAATGGGACAACCATGTGTGGGAATGGAGTGGCCACCAGAGGAAAGAGGCAGGGAGCGCCTGAACCACAATAAGCCACGAAGTGACAAGGTACATTTGTCAGGGAATGAGAAAAAAATGTGCATGTTTTCTCATGGATGATTATACTGCTACTCTTTTCTCCCCAGGAAATGACCTTTGGCTTTAAAAGGAAGGCTTCATTTTTCATGATAAAATGGCAGTGGTAAAAACCCCCAGCAGGGAACTAAAGAATGCTGAAGAATCCTTTAATAATGTGTCACCCCTCCTTTTGAAGAGCCTGGTGCAGGAGCCTGAGAAAAGAACAGAAGTACCCAATCACCTCCTAGAATCGAGTAAGTGGCTAGAAGACAGGTTTGCTTTATAACTCGGATCTTCCGAGGGAGCCTATGTCCTAAGAAAGCATAATGGAATTTTTGGTGCTGATTTATCTATATCATTTTATAGGCTTATCAAGGTTTTAATTACTAAGAACAATGGTTCTATTCAGATCCATCTGCTTAAATGATAGATTTTTGTGGTAGAAATTAGTCAACAGGTTCTGTTGCTTCTGCTTTCTCAGATCTCTCCTGTCTGTCCTCACCCCCACCCCACCCCCGGCCTGGTTTCTCATCTTTAGTGGGTCACCCGGACTCTTACAGTGGTCTCCTCCCTGGCCTCGTGCTTGTCTTGTCAGTGTTCTTTCTAGAATCCCGGCTGGCACTTGTCTCTATTCTGCTTATATACCTTCAGTGGCTCCTCTTGCATGCAGAATAAAGTCACCATTCCTCTGCTTGGTACTTAGCTTTTGGTTAAGTACACAGGCTTGGCACTGGTAGTTCAGTGGTTAGGGCGCCGACCACATACACCACAGGTGTGGGGTTCGAACCCAGCCTGGGTCTGCTAAAAAACAATGACAGCTACAAAAGAAAAAAAAAAAAAGCCAGGCATTGTGGTGGGCTCCTGTAGTGACAGCTACTTGGGAGGCTGAGGGAAGAAAATCTCTTAAGCCCAAGAGTTTGAGTTTCTGTGAGCTGTGATGCCATAGCACTCTACTGAGGGCAACATAGTGAGACACTGTCTCAAAAAGAAAAAAGTGGGTGGCGCCTATGGCTCAAAGGAGTAGGGTGCCAGCCCTATATACCAGAGGTGGTGGGTTCAAACCTGGCCCCGGCCAAAAAATACAAAAAAAAGAAAAAAAAGTTGGCTCGGCCTCCATAACAAAGTGGTTATGGTGCCAGCCACATACACCAAGGGTGGTGGGTTCAAACCTGGCCCGGGCCAAATTAAAACAACTGTAACAACAAAAGAGAAAATAGCCAGGCATTGTGGTGGGCGCCTATAGTCCCAGCTACTTGGGAGGCTGAGGCAAGAGAATCGCTAAAGCCCAAGAGTTTGAGGTTGCTGTGAGCTCTGATACTATGGCACTCTACTGAGGGTGACATAGTGAGACTCTGTCTCAAAAAAAAAAGGAAAAGAAAAGAAAAGAAAAAAAAATTAAGTACGCAGTAATAAAATTAAACATTTTGTGTTTGGATACTTTGAACTAGGTATTTGGTATGTAATAAGTAAGTTCAGTGTCAGAGCACAGACAGGCTGTGTACTGTTTGTGAGCTGGTGTTTTAGTACAAAGATGTGTACAAAATGGGCAAATTCTTGTACTAGGTAGTAGACAATATATATGAATTTGTATTGTGATGCTAGTATTTCCCAAGTGATGTTTAAAAATAAAGAGGGAGAAGGAGAACAGTTTATTTGGAACAGATAATTAATCTTGTTGACAGCTATGTCTACTGTCTGCAACTTTTATATGCTTAAAATGGCAAAAATTAGTTTCTATGTGAATAGGATCTTCTTTAATTTAATATTTTCTTTGATGTCTCATGATATACTTATCTACTTTGTTTTTATAGAAGTTTATGCAAAACTACTGAATAATAAGGTCATACAGGCAAGACCTGGCATATTACATTTTGGAGGCTATCAAGTAGAAAAACAACACAAACAGACTCTGGTAGGTACTTTTTAAGTGAGATGATTAATCATGATAACAAAATGACATGAATGTTCTGGGTTTCTATTACTCATTCATATAAAGGACAGCATAATCAGCCAGTGCAGGTGAAAATTGGGCCAGGAAGATAGTTCCATGATGAGTAGCTTTAAAGTTGCATCAGTGTCCTTGGACAGGTTACTCCACAGGCTCCCCCCAGCACTCTTTCCAAATAGGTGTCATTGCCGAGAGACTGTTAGGGGCCAGGTCTTGTGTTTTATGTGATTTAATTCGGTCCTTATGCTAGCTCTTTGGATGCTGCATTATACTCTCATTATTTAGAGGAGGAAATCAGGATTCCAAATCAGGATTCCAAAAAGTTCATGTAGTAGAACCTCTGTATGTCAATCACTCAAGGGCTATAACAAACTGGTCAACGGACAGAGGTGGGCAACATAAGGAACTAGGCCTGCTGTACTGATACGTACATGTGCACGTCCAGTCTGTGAAAATTAGACCGACTTATGCAGGTGGTCAGTGTAGGCAGGTGATCAACTATGGAGGTTCTCCTATAACTTTTTTAAGAGCACAGAGATGGTAAATGATGAAGACAGAATTTGGCTGTTAACACTGTCTGCTTCTAAACCGCTCTTGCTCCATGCCCACAGCACCAGGAAGCGGGGCATCCCTTTCCTAGGAGGTTCCAGCCAGGATTCCATTTTATCTGCTTGGGTCAAATGCCAATGCTTAATCAGTTGCTCTGGCCAGAGAGAACTTGTCCAGGTCTGGAGAGGCAGGGTCAGCTCCACTGGGCTTCCCTGTTGCTCTGCTTTGGCCATGTGGCAGTCTAGCCTTGCATTCATCTCTTCTGGACAAGTGGCCAGAGCCTTTAGTGACTGGCTCACCATGGAGCTACACCGAGGGCCAGTCCTTCTTGACTTGATATTGATTGGGGTGCACCCTGTGTGACCACAAGGTCCTACCTGTCGTGACCTACATGAATAGGGACTCAGCAACCTCAGTGACATCAACGTGATCCCCCAAGCTCACACCAGGGTGTTTCAGAACTACTGCCCACTGGGCACTGGGCTCTATATCTGAGCCAAACTGGGCTCTGAGCACATGCTGGGGAGGGGCAGAGCTGGCCTGTCTTCACAGTGGTCCTTTGAGACCCTGCCTTTGTATGTGGTGTTCCTCCTCTGCCCTGTTCCAGTCACCACAGACTCTTCTCTGAGATATTCTGCATTCTTAGAAGCCACATCTTCAAGCGGATCATTTTAAGAAAGAGTTCCCAATTATCATGTTAGATTGTTCGGAGTAAGGAGAAAGATTGGAGGAAACTGACAAATGGTAAAGCTATTAGGTTTCTATCAGACAGTGCCCACAAACAGAAGAGAACACAGTTTCTTTACACATTGAAGTGGGGACAGAGAACAGACCAGGAGGGGAAACAGTTAGGTGCCAAGCATTTCCTCTTAGAGTAAGAGCTGGGGTTTAAAACTGTGATTGGGAGCCTCACCCTTCAACCTCTAAGGTCACATTTCTTAGAACACAGCATCAAAGACCCAAGTTAATGATTCATTTTAAGGCCTACTTTTCCTGGTTGTGAGGTATGCTGCCTAGATTATGGTAGGATAGATCTAAAATAATTATGATTCATAATTACTCATTGTTTATAAACTAAATATATATCAAAAACTAAAATAGAATTTTATTACTTGCTTCTTATGTTTTTTTTTTCTTACAGCTTTATTGAGATATAATTCACATACCATAAATTCAGCCATTTACATATCATAAATTCACCCACACACATATCATAAATTCAGTCATACACATATAATTTAATAACTTTTAGCATATTCTCAGAGTCGTATAGCCATTGCCACAGTCTAAGTTTAGAACATTTTTAGCAAACCAAAGAGAAGCCCACACCCACTGTAAGTCATTCATTTTCTACTCTCTTAGTCCCCTACCCCAACTCCTACCCAACCCCCACATTAGGCAAACATCCCGTTTCTATCTCATAGATGGACATCTTCTGGCCATTTAGCGCAAATGGAATCATACAATATGTGGTCTTTTGTGACTGACTTCTTTCACTTGGCATAACGTTTTCCATGCTCATCTAAGTGATAGCATGTATTGGTACTGCACCCCGTTTTATGGCTGAATAATATTCCATTGTACGGGTAGATCACATTTTGTTTATTCAGTTATCAGTAGATGGATGTTTAGTTGTTCACACTTTGGGGCCATCATGGATAATGCTGCTGTGAATATTCATGCACTTGTTTTTATGTGGATATATTTTCAGTTCTCTTAGACACATACTTAGGAGTAGAACTGTTGCTTTATATGTTCTTTTAGTTTTCTGTCGCTATTGAACAAATGACCATAATTTGAGGTATTAAAAAAACAGAAATGCATTCCTTCACAGTGCTGGAGGCCAGGATCCTAAATCAGAGTGCCAGCAGAGCTGCACTTCCTCCAAAGGCTCTCGGGGAGAATCTCCCAGTTTCTAGTGGCTCCAGATGTCCCTGGGTTTATGGCTGCATCCGTCCAGTCTCTGCTTCTCGCTTCACACGGCCTTCTCCTCTGTCTTCCTGAGTCTTTTCCTATTTTGCTCTTAAAAGGACATTTACTGGATTTAGGCCTCAACTGGGTAATCTGGAATGATCTCATCTCAAGATCCCTAAGTTAACAACATTTGCAAAAACCTTTTTTCCAATAAGGTCGCATTCACAGTATCCAGGCGTTAGAACGTGTACATATTTTTTGAGGCCACTATTCAACTCACTATAGTTTTATTTGCTTTATTTATTTATGAGCTTACTAGCCATTTATATATCTTCTTTAAAGAAATGTCTATTCAAATCCCTTGTCTATTTAATAATGAAGTGATATGTCTTCTAATTGTTGAGTTTTAAGAGTTCCTCATATTCTGGATACAAGTACCTTAGTAGATTTGTAACTTGTGAATATATCTCCCATGTTATTGGTTGTCTTTTAATTCTCTTTATAGTCTAGTACAGCGACTGGTTTCTTAATTTTAATAAAGTCCAATTTGTTGTTTCTCTTATTACTCATGCTTTTGGTGTTATATCTAAAAAACCATTGAATCCCAAATCATAAAGATTTTCTCCTACTTTTCTTCTAAGAGTTTTATAGTTTTAATTCTTATATTTAGGTCTAAAGTTCATTTTAATCAATTTTTATGTATTGTGTGAAGTAGGGGTTCAACTTTAATTTTTTGAATGTTCCAATATTATTCTATTATTCTATTCTTTCCTCCATTGAATGGTCCACTCTGGTTGAAATCATTCATCTGTAAATTTAAGGGTTTTTTATTTTTGTAGAGATAGAGTCTCACTTTATTGCCCTGGGTAGAGTGCTGTGCTGTCACACAGCTCACAGCAACCTCCAACTCCTGGGCTTAGGCGATTCTCTTCCCTCAGCCTCCCGAGTAGGTGGGACTACAGGCACCTTCCATGACATCCCGCTATTATTTTGTTGCAGTTTGGCTGGTGCCGGGTTTGAACCTGCCACCCTCGGTATACGGGGCTGGCACCCTACCCACTGAGCCACAGGTGCCACCCAAATTTAAGGGTTTTTTTTACTGGCTGTTAATTCTACTTCATTGATCTGTATGTCTGTACTTAAGGTAGTACCATACTTGGTTACTGTAGCTTGTGGTATGTTTTGAAATCAAGAAGTGTGAGTCCTCCAATTTGGTTCTTTTAAAAGATCATTTTGACTATTCTGGGTTCCTTGCAATTCCATTTGAGTTTTAGGATCAGCTTATTAATTGCTACAAAAACCAGCTAAGATTTTGAAAGGAATTGCACTGAATCTGCAGATCATTTTGAGTAATATTGCAATCTTAGCAATGTTAAGTCACAATTCTTTTTTATAATGGATGTTTTATAAAACTTTTAAGTTTGTCACAGGTGGTATTTTCTGGCTTCAGAGAGGAGGGCTCACCTTTCTTAACAGAGACTTTCCTCAGAATCACTTAAGTCTTAATTAGGTGCCAACATTCCTCTACTTTCAAGAATTATTTACAGTCTTTACAAGATGGTAGTTGTTAGAGTTAATAATTAGCTAGTCATTTAGAAAGTGACTACCAGAAATATAACAATGACATGATGCTTTATATATAGCTTTTTTTTTTTTTTGAGACAGAGTTGTTGCCCTTGTTAGAGTGCTGTGGCATCACAGCTCCCAGCAACCTCGATCTCTTGGTCTTAAGCGATTCTCTTGCCTCAGCTTCCCAAGTACCTGGGACTATTAGGCGCGCCTCCCAAGTACCTGGGACTATAGGCACCACCACAATGCCTGGCTATTTTTTTGTTGCAGTTGTCATTGTTGTTTTACTTGGCCCAGGCTGGGTTCAGACCACCACCCTTGGTGTATGTGGCTGGCTTCATAACCACTGTGCTATGGGCGCAGAGCCTATGTAGCTTTTTTTAACTAACACTTTTTCTTTTTCCTTTTTTGCTTAGTCTAATGTCAATGATTCTAGTAATGCTACTGAATTTAAAATTATTTTGCCCTCTTCATAATTTTAATCATATACTAACTATGTGCTTTCCTATTTATATCTCCAATTGATCATTTTTGTATATTATTTTGTTATCTCCAATGAAGTTGCACTGGCTGGTGTATGCAGTCAAGTTGTTTTTTGTTTTTTTTTTGAGACAGAGTCTCAAGCTGTTGCTCTGGGTAGAATGCCGTGGCGTTATAGCTCACAGCAACCTTAGACTCCTGGGCTTAAGCAATTCTCTTGCCTCAGCCTCCCAAGTATCTGGGACTACAGACGCCGGCCACAATGACTGGCTATTTGTTGCAGTTGTCATTGTTGTTTTAGCTGGCCCGGGCTGGGTTCGAACCCACCAGCTTTGGTGTATGTGACCAGCGCTCTACCCACTGACCTACAGGTGCTGCCCTGCTGTCAAATTTTTAATAGAGTTAAGAGTTTCTTTTTTTTTTTATTAATATTAAATCATAGCTGCGTACATTAATGCGATCACGGGGAGTTAAGGATTTTTCTTATGTTTCATTCCACATGTGGGTGGCGAGAGCATCTGATACGTGCCAAACAAAGATCATGTCAAAGAATTATGGGAAATGCTAAGACAAACAAAATCAAGAAGTCTTCTAGGTGGTAGGAGGTACTAATAAATCATCCAAAAAAATCAAACATGATACCAGTCAGGCAAGACGGCATGAATTGAGAAGGCAATGCCTTGTGGTGAAGAGGCACCATCTCACCCATGCAGGAGGGTGTAACTAGGGCTTGTAGAGCAGAAGCCCAGGGGTGGCCCAGCAACAAGTGGGAAGTGAGGAGAAGACATTCAGGGCCCAGAGGGAAACATGAGAAAAGTTCAGGCTGAGTGAGCATGTGGCATATTTGGAGGCCAGTGTGCAATCTGGTGTATCTAGACAGCGGGGCTTTGGAGGAAGGACGTGGTGGAGAAGGTGGACGTGGGGTCTGGGAAGAAAATGCCCACATAAGAAGCTTGTGTATAAGTCAGAAAGTGGCAGGAAGTCAATGAAGTGTTTTTGAGCCGGGGAATGATATACTTGAGGGCGATCAATTTAGTGGCATTTTAGAAGATGGATGTGGTTCTCTTTTCTTTCATTACCATCCCCTATGGAGACACTAATGAAAAAAACTATATACTAAGGATTAAGATTTGTCAGCTAGGAAGGATTGGCCATTGTAATGTCTAAGATTGGTTTGTCCTTCCTAGAATCAAATTTCACTTCCCTGGTGTGTAATATTGCCCCCCACTGAGAATGCAGGAGTAGCAAGGGAGTATGATTTAATTATTGAAAAAGGGAGCTTCAACGTGCATCATTCTGTTGGAGAGCTGAGGCTGTGTGTCTTCTGTCCTGCCGCTCCCCTGTCCTAGCACGAGGCCTAATGTGAGAAGGCACTCGGTAGCACTGGAGTGATGAGACTGAACTCACTTTTTAAGAAGAGATTGAGTTGGCAGGGACGCACTAATTCCAAGTAAATACAGTGTAAAGCCTAAATAATCATAACGCTTCTATCAGACATTAAAACAAACAGAAGTAGATAAAAGTATAAGATGATTTCATCTTAATTACATTCTGGGAGATGTTGGGAGAGCCAGCCTCCTGTTTCTACCAGCAAAGTTGAACGGAAGCTAAAGGCAATTACCTTGAGATTCTTTCCAAACTAGGGGGGAAATCCAATAACTGCTTTTATCTTGGTTTTGTTACAGGAAACTATGTAAATTACCCTTGAGTGGAATGATTGAATGTGTGTTTAAAACTGCAATAAATTGTTCATTAACATTTGAGATCGATCCAGATCTGGTTAAAGGATTTAAAACATTTTACTTGAATTCATACTGAAATCAGTGTTTCAGTTTACTTTAAAATTTGAAATAATGGTTCCAAGTTTTCTCAAAACCAAGACCGCCTTAAATTTTTTTATCCATTTGTGGAATGATTTTTGCCTGGAAAATTATATTTATTAAGTAAATAATCTATCCATCAATTTTCCCGTAAGATAACTGGTGTTGCTGTTGCCAGCCCAAAACAAAATTGTTAATCTATAAAGTGTCATCTTTTTTTTTTTGTCATAGCTCACAGCAACCTCAAACTCTTGGGCTCAAGTGATTCTCCTGCCTCAGCCTCCCAAGTAGTTAGGACTACAGGTGCCCACCACAACGCCCGGTTATTTTTTGTTGTTGGAGTTGTCATTGTTGTTTAGCCAGCCTTGGCTGGGCTCAAACCTGCCAGCTTCCGTGCATGCAGATGGTGCCGCAACCACCGTGCTACTGGTGCCGAGGCGCATCATTTTTGTTCATTTGTTTGTTTTCATTTTTGAGACAGAGTCTCTTTGTTGCCCTGGGCATCATTGTCATTGTAGCTCATTGGAACCTCAAACTCTTGGGCTCAAGCAGTCCTCTTGCCTCAGCCTCCTGAGTAGCTGGGACTACAGGCACCTGCCACATGCCTGGATAATTTTTCTATTTTTAGTAGAGACGGGGTCTCACTCTTGCTTAAGCTGGTCTCAAACTCCTGAGCTCAGGCGATCTACCTTCCTCAGCCCCCCAGAATGCTAGGATTACAGGCATGAGCCATCAAGCCTGGCCTAAAGTCTTGTCTTAAATAAATGAACCATTTCTTCCAGCTTTCTAAGATTTTCCAATTCCCTATTACAGCCTTTAGAGATCTGTCCCTCCCCACTCAGCATCTCAAATGTTTCTCAAATTTAGGGCCATAAATCCCAGTGGCTTCTTCTCAATGTGTGGGGGTGGGAGAAATTGTAGCCATAGTATAAATATAGCAAATCTTCCCAATGTATCAAATTTCCTCTCATTTTGAAAAAAAATGCTAGTATAGGGCAAAATTTTAGAGTAAAGTACATGACCAAAATGCTTTGTAAGGGTAAAACATTTAAAGAACATATAAGGCTGCTTGACTTTGTCTCCAGATTTCTTTATTAGCCGTCTCTGGGAAGCTGTACCCCTGAACTTGGAAGCTGAAATGCTGTGTTTGAAGGTTGGCTCCCCACCTATTCCAAGCCAAGACTTCACCAGAGGGTGGGTTCTGCTCTTTCTTCCAGGGAGAGAATAGACTCTCCCAAGGGGTCACAGAAGGAAGCTCTAAGCCAGGCGTCCTCAAACTGCGGCCCGCGGGTCACATGAGGCGGTGTGAATTGTATTTGTTCCTGTTTTGTTTTTTATTTCAAAATAAGATATGTGCAGTGTGCATAGGAATTTGTTCATAGTGGTTTTTTTTAAACTATAGTCTGGCCCTCCAACGGTCTCAGGGACAATGAATTGGCTCCCTGTTAAAAAAGTCTGAGGACACCTGCTCTAAGCAGACATGGCAGGGGAGTGAGGAGAACTGTGAGACCTATGTGGGAAATCCTGAGGAATGGCTGTTAAACTCGTGACTACTTGGTATGTGGCTGGTGGTCTTTATTTTGTATGTTTTTTTTTTTTTGGAGTGGGAAAAGGTTCTGAAAACCCACAGAAAGGGCTGAATTGCACATTAAAGTCAATATGGCACCCTATGGAGACACTGCCCGAAACTGGTCCCCACAGAGCCAGGAGAAGGTCAGCTCTCATGGAAAGAGAGATTCTGAAGAAATTGGGATATCTACTGATCCCAAAATTGGGGCACAGGATAGGATTTTAGGCAATTTTATCGTGCCTGAAGGGCAGCACAGGGTTGCTCCTATTTTGCTAGGTTTTCAAATATTTATTAAAATACACTTTTTTTTGAGACAGAGTCTCAAGCTGTCACCCTGGGTAGAGTGCAGTGGCATCACAGCTCACAGCAACCTCTAACACCTGGGCTTAAGTGATTCTATTGCCTCAGCCTCCTAAGTAGCTGGGACTACAGGCGCCCACCACAACACCTGGCTATTTTTTGGTTGTAGTTGTCATTGTTGTTTAGCTGGCCCAGGCTGGATTTGAACCCTCCAGCTCTGGTGTATGTGTCTGGCTACTTAGCCGCTTGAGCTACAGACGCCAAGCCTTTTAACACACACTTTCTAAGTACTTAATTCTTTTTCTCAAAAATTCCTTTTATTCTTTGAATGATGATTATTTTTCTCAGATTTAGTTATAAATGGAAAGGCGGGAATGCCATTTTATTAATAAAAGGACATTACTTTTAGCATTCTAAAAATAAAGCTGATCTACTAATAAAGTATAAAAAGAGAGATAGGAAGTATGGTTTGGACACCAAGATACACTGAGCAGTGAGACAGTGGGATGTCGTGGAAAGAAACCTCAGCTGAGCTGGAGACCAGGTTCCAGGACCAACTCTGCCACTCAGCTGCGTGTTCCATGGGCAGAACCAAATGTCTGTGTCTTCGTAAATAAGGGGATTGCACTGCAGGGCTTCTTCAGTCCTCCCAGGGCTCAGACAACTTAGTCTTTGGTAGGACAAAGAATGTGGATTATTATAGGGAGCAATGAGTATTCACAACTAAAAACTGAGCATTACAAAATTAATAGACCCTCAAGTATTCAAATATGTTTTGAAAATCAGTCTCTTGGATATCAACTTAGTTTTCTAAAAGGTAGGGAGCAATTTGTTCATTGTTTGATTTGTTACCTTATTATTGTTTTAAGTTCATCACAAAGCTCATTGGCTCTATGGCCCCTGAAATTGTAGGTAACATTTGGTTGAAATGTCCTTGTTAAAAGAATGATTTTTTTTTTTTTCTTCTGCTGTTGCTGCGGTCTGTTGACTGACTTTTCTGACTCCTGCCATGTGGAAAGGTGGCCTGGACCCTTCAGTCTCAGCTAGTCTCCATTTACTTCAAATCTCAAATAGAAGTGGGACATTTTCTTGCTCTTTCTGAACTCCTATTACTTAAATCTCTAAATTTTTGTTTGAGTTTTTTCTTTTTTTTTTTCTTTGAGACCGTCTCATTATGTTGCCCTCAGTACAGTGCCATGGTGTCACAGCTCCCAGCAACCTCAAACTCTTGGGCTTAAGCAATTCTCTTGCCTCAGCCTCCCAAGTAGCTAGGACTACAGGCGCCTACCACAATGCCTGGCTATTTTGTTATTGTTGTTGTTGTCATTATTGTTTAGCAGGCCTGGGCTGGGTTTGAGCCCACCAGCCCCGGTGTATATGGCCAGTGCCCTAACCACTGAGCTACAGGTGCTGAACCTGTTTGAGTTTTCTCTTTTTTCTCTATTGATCCAAATTAACAATTTCAGATCAAAAATATTTAAAGGTGAGTATGAGAAACTATAGCCAAATTATGTGTCTTTTTTTTTTTTTTTTGAGACAGAGCCTCAAGCTATTGCCCTGGATAGAGTGCTGTGGCATTGTAGCTCACAGCAACCTCCAACTCCTGGGCTCAAGCAATTCTCCTGCCTCCACCTTCCAAGTAGCTGGGACTATAGGCACCCACCACAACACCCAGGTATTTTTTGGTTGCAGCTGTCATTGTTTGGTGGGCCAGGCTGGATTCGAACCCGCCAGGTCAGGTGTATGTGGCTGGCGTCGTAACTGCTTGAGCCACAGGCACGGAGCCAAATTATGTGTCTTTTATTATCATGAATGGAATCTTTTTTTTTTTTTTTTTTTTATTTGAGACAGTCTCACTATTTTGCTCTCGGTAGAGTGTTGTGGCATCACAGCTCACAGCAACCTCAAAGCTCTTGGATGTAAGCAATTCTCTTGCCTCAACCTCCCAAGTAGCTGGGACTACAAGCGCCCACCACAACACCTGGCTATTTTTTTTTTTTGGTTGCAGTTGTCATTGTTGTTTGGCAGGCCCCAGCCAGGTTCGAACCTCCCTGCCCCGGTGTATGTGGCTGGAGCCCTAGCTGCTGAGCTACGGGCGCTGAGCCTATGTTGTTTTTTCTTTAAGAAAACCATTCAATTCCTGGACCCTTGAATGTCTTCTTAAGGATATTAGGCTTCTGGGCTACCAGATTCTCATATCCCTTTTGCTCGAGAACACAAATTCCTGGATAATATTTCTAGCTAATCCATGTATCCTAACCATTCCTTTTGCTAATTGAGAAGACCACCAGCATCAACTTACTTGCGAATAACTGAAATACTCTAGCAGTTGCTTCTGGAGTGTGGGTGCTGGATGACATCTTTTAGTGCTAAGTACTCCTAGAGTGTGGGTTGTTGATTTCTTCTAACCACCCTGGGGATAAATGTGAAAAGCAGTTCAAAATAAAAAAGAAAAACCAGTTCATATACCCCTGTTTGTTGCCTTACTGAATTATTTTAAAGCAAATGACAGATGCTAGAAGCACCTCTGCTCCAGTTCTCTCTGGACTCTGGCTTGAGGCCTTCACAATCCTCCCCTTATGACGAGTTTGAGGACGCAGCTCTTTGTCACCACTTCCAGGCCCAGAGTTCTGAGTGCCATGGGCCCAACATACCTCTTCCTCCAGGCTCAGGACTGGGTCAGGACTCTGGGCACTCACACCTTCTCCAAGACTGCCACTTGGAGGTCAAGAGAGCCTGGGAAAAAAATTTTTAAGACTTTTAACACAATAAAAAAAAGATGATATAGAAAAACGGGGTCACAAAAATTGTGGTTGGTCACGTGTAACAAAGAAGAACTTTTAACATATGCAAACACAGCGTAATTTTATTGAGAGATAATGGCTAAAGTCTAATTTAGGGCATCCAAAAATGTGAGGCCGTGGGGACAGGCCCAGTGGCTGGCCTAGACTTTAGAAACCAGAGGTCTCTCAACCTTTCCCTGGCCCAGCCAAAGCGCAGATCCTCAGAAGGCATGCTCTTGCTTTCTTCTCAAGCAGAAGAGGAAGAAACACGTCTTTCTTCAGAGATGCAGCGAGTTTATCCCTGTGATCCTGCCTCACAGGGATGGCCTTCTCCTGTCATTGTCAGAGAACTCCCAACCTGGCCTTTTCATTTGCCCCAGGGAGGGATTAGTGGCTGTTCTCACCACATTCTCTTTTCTGGTTTTCTGATGGCTGGAAGTATCTGCTGGTACCCCAAACCAGTGGAGTGTACCTGGAGAACCTGTAGGAGTTGGCGGCTGGCTTCTTAGCTCAGCTTAGTCATAGGACTAAATCAAATCCCACAGAAAGCACACAGCATAATTGTTCAGAATTGTGGGGAGGGGCTTTAACTATAGTGGGGGACCAGGGGCTGCAGGCTCTGCTACTGTTCCTAAGGGGGCAGTAGGAACACAGGGCATAGTTTATTATTCTCAAAATGGTGTGTGTGTATTATTCTTTAAATGGAGTATTTTTGTATTTCAAAATTTTTAAAATGTTTAAGAAAATATATGATATCTCCTCAAATCCTTTTAGGAATAAAGATAAGGTATAAAAAAATGAGATGAATATGCAAAGAATTAAACAAGTGCATTTGCTCTAAACGCTTCTCTTTCTCTCCCAGCATCTGGTCAATGTTTCTGATGAAGATACACATGTTCACGTTTTACCCCCACAAACCAAATACTTTCAGATCAATTATGTGAAAAAGGTAAGCGCCATGTGGTTACCTATCCTCTCCCTGGTGTTCTTTGTGTGTTGTGGCTTTCTGTGTCGTGGGCTTGCGAGGGCCAGGTGTGCGGTGTGATGGGCTCACGTGGGCCAGGTGTGCGGTGTGTTGTCGCCCACAGTGACAAGAGCCCACTTGTCTTCCAGGAGCACCGCCTTGTCCCTGGCTTATCTCTAAAGATCACCATTACATTTTCTCCAGATGAGTGGCGATACTATTATGACTGCATCCGTATTCACTGTAAGGCAAGTTTCTCAAAATTGCTTTTTTCTTTTTTGGAGAGTGGGCTGAAACTTACGTCCTCAAGGGAGGAAGAAAGAGAGATGGAATGACCGGTTAGAGCTTTCTCAGCCAGCGCCTGGTGCCCTCTCAGGAGCCAGTCCTACTGGCTACAAGGCTTGTCGCCTTGGTCACAACCAAAAGTGACATGGCTCTCCTTGGTAAAGTGTCAGGCTCTGAGGACCTGGACAGAGGTAAGAGACACTGTTTGCTGCTGGTGTCTCACTGCCCTGTCCATAGAGCTTCATTTATCATGTGGCACTGGTAGTCAATGAAGGCTTTTTCAAATAACTTAAATATACTCCTTTAAGTGCTAGGTTAAATAATAGCCACTTAGTTGTGATTGTAAACACCAGCTACAGGCTGTGTCTGGGACTGCCTGCAGAGGCAGCCCTAAGAGTCTGTAGGGAGGTGGGAGCCCTTTGAGTTCTGAGCCTTTCTAAGGTCACCTAATTCACCCTTTGGTCTTCAGCTAGAGCAGTCAATTCTTCTCTTATAACTGTCACCACCACCCCCTTTGCTCCATAGTCCAAGCTTAATCTTGCAATCTGAGAAGCCCCTGGGTTAACAAAATTCTTGATGTTTCAAAACTAAAATGGAAGAGCATGCTTTAATAACAAATGTTTCCTTTTTTCTTTTTTTTCTTTTTTTTTTTTTTGAGACAGAGTCTCGCTATGTCGCCCTGGATAGAATACTGTGGCGTTACAGCTCTCGGCAACCTTTAACTCTTGGGTTTAAGTGATTCTCTTGCCTCAGCATCCCAAGTAGCTGGGTACAGGCGCCCACCACAACACTTGGCTACTGTTTTGTTGTTGTAGTTGTCATTGTTGTTTGGCAGGTCCCGGCTGGGTTCGAACCCACCAGCTCTGGTGTATGTGGCCGGCGCCCTAGCCGCTGAGCTACCGATGCTGAGCCCTTTTTTGTTTTCTTTTCAAACAATGCTTTTATTACTTACAATCTTAACAATAAGGAGACACTTATCTTAAAGGCATTTTACTTGGACTTTCCTTTTTCTAAAAAAAGTTATATAAAAATTTACAAACTTGGCTTGGCGCCTGTAGCCCAGCAGCTAGGGCGCCAGCCACATATGCCAGAGTTGGCGGGTTTGAATCCAGCCTGGGCCTGCCATACAACAATGACAACTACAACCAAAAAATAACCGGGCATTGTGGCGGGCACCTATAGTCCCAGCTACTTGGGAGGCTGAGGCAAGAGAATCACTTAAGCCCAAGAGCTTGAGGTTGCTGAGAACTGTGATACCATGGCACTCAACCCAGGGCGATATAGGGAGACTGTGTCTCAAAAAAAAAAAAAAAAAAATTACAGACTTAATTTTTATAAATCGATAGTATTGTCTCATTGACTCACATGTTAGAGATACAGTTCCACAGGGGAGGAGAAAAAGATCCTTAGACCCAAGATACCTCAACTGGTATTTTAGATCAAAAAACACATTTCCTTAAGAATGTGGCAAACTATTATTATTTTTTGAAATTTTAATTTCTTTTATTATTTAATTTAATTGGTTAATTAATTTTTTTTTGAGACAGTCTTTTTTTTTTTTTGAGACAAAGCCTCAAGCTATCGCCCTGGATAAAGTGCTGTGGCGTCACAGCTCACAGCAACCTCAAACTCCTGGGCTTAAGCCATCCTCTTGCCTCAGCCTCCTGAGTAGCTGGGACTATAGGTGCTTGCCACAATGCCCGACTATTTTTTGGTTGTAGTTGTCATTGTTTGGCAGGCCCAGGCCGGATTCGAACCCGCCAACTCTGGTGTATGTGGCTGGCGCCTTAGCCGCTTGAGCTACAGGTGCCACCCTTTTTAAGATAGTCTTACTCTGTCGCCCTGAGTAGAGTACCATGACGTCTTAGTTCACAGTAACCTGCAACTCCTGGGCTCAAGCAATTCTCTTGCCTCAGCCTCCCCAGTAGCTAGGACTGTAGGGGCCTGCCACAACGCCCCCCAGCTACTTTCTGTATTTTTAGTGTCTCACTCTTGCTCAGGCTGGTCTTGAACTCCTGAGTTCAGACAATCTATCTGCCTCAGCCTCCCAGAGTGCTAGGATTATAGGTGTGAGTCACTGAGCCTGGCCGAAGTTACAATTTTTTTTTTTTTTTAAGCCTAAAATTGAAACCAGGATATTGCTTTCAGAAGGAAGATTCTGCACTGAGCAGAAGAAAAAACCCTAAAATGGCCATTGTGTAAAGTGCGGGACGTATTTCCTACTACCTAGTAGTAATGCTAAGCAATAATAATACCTCACTTTTATGCAATACTTTTAACTTTTTAAGGCTGTCATCTGCTTTAGTTCTTAATAACACCTTGAAAGAAAGTCATAATTATCTCTGTATTGCAAAGGAAGAAACAAGGCCTTGAGAGGTCAAAGATCTTGCTCTCAGGTCAACATTATGCAATTCCAGAAGCAGGTTTCTGTTCCCTCTTGCCAATAAATTGTTTTCTGTGCTGTCTAGATCAGATGATTCTGCGCTGGCTTATACTTTTCTTGGGTTGCTAAAGGTTGTGTTTTCTTGTAAGTTTATGAAATAGAAGCAGATTGATTACTGTGTTACAGCTACGTGAGGCACCATTATCTTCAGCTTTCTTAGATAATAGTTATCATCATTTCAGTGAAGAGAACTTAAAATTTTCTATACTTCATTTATGGCTAAGAAAACTTAGTATTTCTAATGTTGTACTTAAGCACTGATGTTTCTTAAGGAAATATTTTTAAATAATAGAAAACAAGATAAGAAATAAATTATTACAAGTTTGTTTTCAAAAAATTGTAGTCTTCAAGGCCAGGTGCAGTGGCTCACTCCTGTAATCCTAGCACTCTGGGAGGCCAAGGCAGGTGGATTACTTGAGCTCATGAGTTCGAGACCCATCCAAGCAAAAAATGAGACCCCTGTTGTTACTAAAAATAGAAAAACAGGGAAGAAGATCACTTGAGCCCAAGAGTTGGATGAGCCATGGGACTGAGCCAGTTGCTATGAGCCATGATGCCATCAGACTCTACTTAGGGCGACAGCTTGAGACTCTGTGTCCAAAAAAAAAAAAAAAATTATAGTCTTCAGAATGTTAAGCTTGACTTTTTTCCCATTACTTTTAGGGAGATGACACTTTGCTTATTCCTATCCATGCCTATCCTGTTATGAACACACTGGACTTTCCCTCATTTATAAATCTATCAAATGTCCTACTTGGTGAAAGGTGAGTTACCAGAATAAGCCAGCAAACTGTTAGAGATGTGAAAAGTTAAGAGATATTCCTATGAAAACTTAGACCTGTGTCTTTCCTAAGGGAAGCTAATCCTTCCACCTGACATAGACTGAACTTACAATTGCAAAAAGCAAAAAATCAAAAACAACTCCAAGTCATAAGCAAAGGAAATGTATTGAGTCATTGAACTGAAGGAGACAGGTGGAGTAGATCTTCAGGTACAGCTGCGGTAAGGGTTTAAATCGGGTTGCAGGAGCTTGACTCTCCCATGTCTTGGTTCTTCTGCTGTCAGAAGAACCAGGTGTGAGCCTGGCGAGAGGGGTGATTATTGGACCAATTTGGATCACATGCCCATTCATTCACCCATCTGCTTTTAAATGAAGTAAAGCAAAGACAACAAAGCTCACTACAGATGCCAAACCTCACATTCTTCTTTTCTTGTTAAGGAAGAGAAAATGGTGAATGATTCTATTTGTAAGTTGATATGTCTTGTTTATTCAGTGAATACGTGTTAAAGGCCTACTCCCAGGCATGGTGTTATCTCTCCCTAGGTGGATACTGAGCTGTTAGATGTGGTATCCATGGAGGGTTGATTAGTTCCAGCACACTTTGTGGATACTCAGATCCACAGATGCTCGTCACTCTTACACTTATACAACCTTTTGCAGCGGTTCTCAACCTGTGGGTCACGACCCGCAGGAACTGTATTAAAGGGCTGAGGCATTAGGAGGGTTGAAAACCACTGAGGGTGATGGAGGTTTATGGACCCATGAGCTTCAAGGTCCTTCCTTTTTTAGCATCACCTGTTGTGTTTGAGTGGAACTCAAAAATTTGGGTCTGGAACAGTCTTCTCGGTCCAGCTGATATGAGACTTTCTTCTCTGCCACCCCCGCTTCCCAGTCACCTCTTACCGTCTCTCTTTACTTTTGTTTTATTTTTATTTATTTATTTATTTTTATTTTTATTTATTTATTTATTTTTTTTTTATTATAGATAAAAATATGCACCATAGATGTGGCCCAACCCATCACCCTCCCTCCACCGAAACCTCCCCCCTCCCTTCCCCTTCCTTGGTCCTTTCCTCATAGTCTTGTGGTATAGTTTACTTTTGTTTTAAAACTACTT
>CAUYPK010171687.1:0-14892 GCA_963574355.1 Loris lydekkerianus | reverse complement strand
CTTTTGTATTAACCTGGACAGAAGTAGAACACATTACTCTTAGTAAAGCACCACAAGGACGGAGAAACAAGAATCCTATATACTCAATTCTAATATGAGGACAATTAATGACCTAGTACTTGGTGGGGACTGGGGGATGGGGAGATTAGAAAGAAAGAGAAGGAGGGCGGGGGTGGGGGTTCACAGTGTATGACACACCTTTTGGGGGGTGGAACACAATTCTAAGAAGGTCCTTATCTAACAAATGCAATCAATATAACCTGGTTACATTGTACCCTCAATGAATCCCCCCAAATAAATAAATAAATAAATAAATAAATAAAGTTTAAAAAGCTTATGTACAGCAGAGAAAATAATCAGCAAAGTAAACAGGAAACCTATAGTATGAGAGAAAATATTCACAATCTCTATATTTGACAAAGGACTAATATCCAGTGTCTACAAGTACTCAAATTAGCAAGAAAATAAAAAGAAATGTGCAAAAGCAATGAACAGAATTTTTTCCAAAGAAAATGACTAACAAATGATATGGAAAAATATGTTTAACATCACTAATCATCAGGGAAATGCAAATTAAAACCACAGTGAAATAATACCTTACCCATGTCAAAATGGTTGGTATCAAAAGTCTGAAAACAACAGATGTTGGCATGGATGCAGAGAAAAAGTAGGACTTATATATTGTTAGTGGGACCTCCAAAGACTACAACCCCCATGGAAAACAGTATGGAGATTTCTCCACTAGGTATCTACCTGGAGGAAAATGAATAAGTTATTTTTTAATGTTTATTGAAGCACAATTCACAATCTGAAAGATATGGAATCAACCTAAGTCCCCATCAATTCACAAATGAATAAAGAAAATGTGTTATATCATTATAAAGACCATGGAATACAACTCGGCCATAAAAAGGAATGAAAACTGTCTTTCACGGTAACTCGGATAGAGCTGCAGTTCATTATCTAAGGTGAAGTGTCTTAGGAAAGGAAAAATAAACACTACCTATTCTCACAAATAAGTAGAAGCTAAATAATGTGTACACATAGGCACAAAAGATGCATAGAAGGTTGGAAACTAAGAAGGGGGCAGGATGGAAGCACGGTGAGGGATAAATACCTCTCAGGGACAATGAACTCTGTCCACGTGATGGCCACACTGAAAGCCCTGACATCAGCATTATGCAATGTATCCATGTAACAAAAACATGTGTGCCTCTTTAATATTTTGAAATAAAAAAATGCACCCTTGGACATACTATAGTGAAACTCTTGAACTTTGGGGAAAAGGAAAATATCTTCAGAAGAAGAAAAGACCATTTACTTACACCAAGATGTGAACAAAGAGGAAGAAAGAGAACTTGCAGGTGACATTCTTGGTGACAATTGCTGAGCCCTAGACTGGGAGAATCGGTAGGAGGAAACAGCAAGAGACTCTCTGTCAGCTCACCTCCACTCATTACTTAGATTACTCACTTCCTTTTAACGGGTTAGTTGTCCAGTGCTCTGCCAAGGACACCAAAGCCGGGTGGAACAACGTCTTGGAAAAGGGGTAAACCAGGCTGAAGGAGAAACTTCCCACACGTGCGCCTGGTTTTTTCTGGGTGCTTCTTTTGATTCTGTTTCCAGGGACTCAAGCACCTACTCTCTCCCCAAGGCTTCTTTGGAGTTTTAATAAATTATTCGCTGTGATATTTCGGTATTTTGTTAGGAGGCAAAACTGATACCAGCTTACCATCTTATAGGGAAACGCATTTGCCCTTTAATTTTAATTCTATACTGGTTCATACATTTTTCTGACAAAGCCTAAATTTATTCAGTACCGTTATTCTCCTTCCAGGCTCTGAATTAAGCAGATCTCTGAAGATCCTCTCTGTCTTCTCTCTTCTCTTTACCAAAGACAAGAAAATTATCCTAAAGGGTGCCCCTCAAATGAACAATGAATGTGGTCCTTGAAATAAAAATACAGTTGTTTCCTTGGGGTATAGAGATGCCTCGAATTCAAACATCAACTGATGGAGCCCCAATTGAAAAACTAAATTCTCAATCATAAAGCAAAATATGTCCCCCTGCAATTTTCCTCCACAAATAATTGGAAAGGGTGGCAAAGAAAACTTTGTCCTGTACCCTCAGGTGGCCATCACTAAAAACATAGTTCCAAAAGAATGAAAGATGAAGTCACAAGAACAAACGTAAGACATCTGATGTGCACGAATACTAAGAAGAAACCCAACAAATGCTGAGCCTCACCTATACTAAACCTTAGCTACATCAGTGAAAGCCTGGAGACTTAAAAATGAAACGCTGCACGCATAACATGAGGCTACATAGCAGAAGCAGAGAAGGTAGTCAAACTTGAAAACTTCAAAGTCAAGAGACGATCTAATTACTTTCAGAAAAATATCAAGTAAACAGAAAGAATAATTTTGGCTGATAGAAAACATCTCGTATAAATGGGGGGGGGGAACAATCAGTCAGGGTCTTTAATTTCACAACTAAGAAAATCATAGTGCATACTTAAATAAAGATCACAGGCAAACAAGATCTGAGATACTTTATCATACCAGGACTGTTCTGGGAAAAAAAAGAAAGGAACAGAAAATTATACTCTAGCCGATAAAAAAGCAATAAGTAAATCAAGAAGAAAGAAAACTAGGAGCAGTAAGAGTGAATCGAGAACATAATGAGGCTTAATGTTTTCCACAAAGGCAGTGACAAACAGGACAAATTGTATTCAGGACAACTCAAAAGCAGAATTCCAGATGATGCCACTGTGGCCAGGGGGATGAGGAAAGATCAGAAGTAGATGTCTGCAGGCCAACGCTCTTTTCTTGTTCAGATGGAATACATACATAGGGAAAACCCTCACAAAGTTAAAAGAAAAAGAAAAGCGCGTACTTATGACCCTTAATAAGTAAAGATAGCTCACAGCAGAGGAGAAGGAAAATATTGGGCTTTAAAATCAAAAGCACAGTCTGTCTATTCAGAAAGAAAAACACAACAGGAGAAGAAAAAAATTCATTGCAAATAAACAACATAAAATGACATAAAAATAATTCCCGATGTACCTGAGTTATGGTAATTTTAAATACCTAAACATCTCAGAAAAAAATAAGGACAAATTCCATCATAAAAAAAATATTAACAACACATCATCAACATAGCCACATTTAAAACAGAAGGCCACAGAAATACTGAACATGAAAGTTTGATAAGCAATTTATGAATCGACATTTTTAAAAAAGATCATGGGGACAATTTTCTATCAGAAGAATTACAATTTAAGTTACAAACCACCATAAGAAAAACTTGGGTATTATAAACTAGTAAAAAAGATGAAAGAACAACAAAATATAGTGACTGCAAACATAGGTAAACTTAACAATATAAGCTCAAGATACATTAAACAACTAGGGAACCAAAAAGTATTGCAGAAATCAAAAAGTACACTGAATTTGCAACAGGTCCTTATAAAAATGTGATAAAATAAGTAGAAAAGTAGCAAAGGTACAGGAAACAGAATAAGATGAATTTGTTTAACCTTATAGTAATGAGAACTATAAACCCATCCAACCTGACACATAATTTTTTTTTGAGCAAACAAAATGAATTTCAAAAACCAAAAGTATACCATGTTAGCAAGGAAATCTAATACATTCCTGAAAATAATATCATAAAGTTATATTTCTCATCATAAGGTAATAAAATTAGAAATAAATAATAAAGAAATCATATTAAAAATTTTGTATATATCTAGAAAAATTTTAAATATAATTATAACTCTTGAAATAAGAATTATATAAAACACATCATTACACATCAGAGATTACTAACAGTATTTATAGTTCAAAATTGTAAAATAAAGAATATAGCAGCACTATAAATTTTGTTTGTGTTTATTTAAAAACAAAAAAAAAGCTTTAAAATCATTAAGCAACACAGTCAAGAATACAGATAAGTCAAAGAAAAAAGAAAAATCTTGAGGATAGTTACTTAGGACCAAGATGGATGAAAACAGAAAAGATAGGGCCAGAAATCAATGGAATAGAGATCAAAAATTAAAAACTGGGATGTCTAACTTAAACAAATGCTCATTGTTTATACAAACTATTAAGAAGAGTATCTCACTAACTGGTAATAAATGGAAGAAGATTCAAATATACAATCAAAAATAAAATAGGATAAATTATTACAAACAATGCAAACATAAAATTTATAAAATAACATGACAAAGTAAAATATTTGAAAAATAAAGATACCACTCTTTCAATGAATATATACATTACAACGAAATGGAGAGAAGACATTGGCAAATGGAATGGACCAATAAAAATGAAGAAATGGACTTTGTGAACCTTCCACACCAGGCTATCATGTCATTTAAAATTCAAAAAAATTAAATCATACTTAGGTATTTTTGTGGGACTGTTCTAGCATAAACGCTCTCGAGAATAGTTTATGCTTATTAGGTTAATGTCTTTAAATAGTAAAAGGGAAAAAAATCAGGGTGAAGTTATACAACTCCATGTTTATTACATACTGTACAATACAAAAGAAACCAACAATTTTAATGAACTTAACAAAAATTAGTGTTATAATAAAATATTAGCAATAAAGGGAATTCTATATCCAGGAATGCAGGAATGTGGGATTAGGTAAACTATGACCCTCCCTCCCAGCTCCCCCAGATATGTGTGGGTATACACACTCACACACACACACACACACACACACATGCACACATCACATGCACACATCACACGCAAGCATCACACGCAAGCATCACACACGCATACGCACCTGAAGGGAAACGATCCTGGGTCCAGAAAGCCCCACCAATGCCATTGCAGCATTCTACCACTGGGGGTGAGGGATGGAGCAGACAGAAAATTCTCTCCTGCACAGATACGCAACAAATCTGAGACGGAGATTGGCTGCCATGAAGAAGAAATTCAAAAATGCAGAGAAAGTCCTACCCCTCAGGTCTAGTCACATAGGATATGGGTAAACTTGGGACTGGTCTGAAAAAAAAGAATGCTCCACCCTCCCCACCCCCATCACCAGTCTATCAAGCACCAAGGTACAAAGAGCAGCCGCCAGCAGCTGTGGGGGAATGGAAAGATTAGTGACAGCAATGTCCTTGTGCCTGGTCCAGGCACAGAGAAATGCTCAAAGGTGAGGGTGAAGCGTGGGGATAAAGAGGAAAAGGTGCTGGATGCCAGGCCTGAGAACAGGCAGCATGAGACAGGAGAACTGTCTGCTACTCTGAAGGCCGTCCCAGCAACAACTGGCCCAAGCCAGATCATCTCCTAAGTAGAGGAATTCAAACCCCAGCACTGACAGTTTGCCACCAAAAAACAGGTCCATTTCCAGATTTCATTATTCTTGCCTTGTTCTCTTTTGCCTCTATATTCATAATGTCTGCCCTCAAATTCAAAATTATTAACCACATTTAAAAAAAAAAAAAGAAAAAGAAGTGAAGGGAAAAGGCCTCATGGTAAACAGAAAGTCACCAGTTTGTGGCCAAATCAATACATTATCTTGTATTTTCTATTCTCGCAACAGTTGTTCTTGCATCATGGTTCCTGAATGAGCCACATGAACGTGGTCTGGGAATGCAACTAGCCTCGTCGTCGGAGATGCAAACTGTCAGGCCCGTGCCAGGCTTAGTGAATCACAAACTCTACAGCAGGGGCCCATAGGCTGTTTTAACAAACTCCCGAAGATACTGAAACACTCAGAAGTGTGAGAAATATTTCAGTTGTGGAGCCTTGAAGCTGGCCAACATTTATTTCCTTGAGCATGTATAACTTTTAAAGCATAGAGGCAAAGTTATTTTAAAATGGACACACACGTACCAAACTATACAAATCCTAACAGAATCTAAATGAGGATAATTTTTTTTTCCTTTTTTTTTTTTTAGGGGGTGGAAGGTTCTTCCCCCAGATAAAAATTCTGTTAGCTCTATAAAAGGAAAGTTTATAGTAGCTTCAACCCTGCTTCCTACTCATGCGACAGATTTGACTGACCTGTAGCAAAAGACTTGGAAAACTTGGATCCAATTTTTTAATAAAACGTATTTAAAAGAAAATATCAGCTATATGATTCCTTCACAAGGCAATTCGCTCATCAAAGAGGGTTCATTTCAAATATGAAATAAATGTTCGACAAATCTATCCTCAGATTTGGATTTCCTCTCTAAAGTTTAATAATGATTTCTCTCTAAGATGCTAGTGTCATAAGTACTAGAAATTGCTCGTAATATTTAACATCTGCAACATATGCTGGAAGACAAGCAGCATCTTAAAGTAATTCATCAATCCCGATCTAAAAGGGCTGACTGTACCATTTCTCAGACTCAAAGCGAGTCTATTTCATCTCGATATTTAGTCAAAAACAGAGATAGGGACAAAATAGCCAAAAATAGTGATGCAGGTATAAAAATGCTTTCTAATTAAATATTCTAATGTTATTATACAAAATAATTATTAGCATCCTATATCAACTTTTATATTGGAGATAGTGTGTAACACAAAATTATTCTATCCAAAACATGTAAGGAAAGCATTTTCAATCTTAGTGTTTTGAGAGATATATGAAAATCAATATAATACTTGTCAACCTGCCCGAGATGTTAATCTCTCTCTAAAAAAAAAATGATATTGTAGAAAAGCTTAGGATTTTATATATCGCTAAGCAGTGTTACATGCAATTTTAAAACAAGGATTATTTTTAACGAATAATGGAAATGGAGCATAGTTTGAAAATATAAATGCCAGATGAATACGTCTTTACTCCGAATCTATTGTACTGATTATAAAAACAGATACATTCTTTCCATTTAAGCAGCCAAAGCTTTCCTTTGCCCCTTCCTTTTCTGTCTTTTCCTGCCAAATTATTCTGGGACTTAACTCAATATTCAGGCTTAGTGACCAACATCCCATTTTTTCTATCTAACCTCCAAGACCAAAACTCTTTAGAAATCAGCAAGAGACAAGTAACTATCATTATTTCTTACTGCCTGTTAACAAAACATTTCAAAATTAGCGGAAGTTTTTAGATTATTTCGTGCTATAGATTTGTTCAGGTGCTTCAGGGCTCATGTCTTACAAATGTTATGATAATGGGAAAGGCGGGTCTCTGTACTATTCATTCACAGAAACCAACAATGTCATTACCAAACAGCTGCTTTAACTACGGGAGAGAACTACAAATTGGCCTCAGGATGAAGCCACTGAGACAAGGAGTTGCAAAACAAGCCGAGATGCTGGGGAAAAACACCGTGGCAGCTGCACTGGTGGGAAGGTGCCTTAGGATATAATAATAGGAAATGTTAAAAAAAAATTTTTCTTTTTTTTAAATATCCTGGCAGTAGAAAAACTAACTCAGCTCTCAAGGAGCTATCTTCAGAATGAAAACACAGTGCAAAGAAATAAATATAGGTAATATATGAGGCTATAAAAAGTCCTTTGTAATCTATTTGGGAATATAATTCATTAATGGAGCGGTTCTCAATCTGTGGGTCACAACCCCTTTGTAACAATGAAAATCCATCGCAGCATTAGGAAGGTTGAGAAGCACTGAATTAATGGCAGTCCCTGGTAGTTATTTCATTAAGTTTTTCTTAAACTCAAATTTAATCCACACACCTTTAGCATTAAGGCCCATCACTCTGGGTGAGGATAAGGTGTACCAGTAAGGTTTTGGATACTACTGAACATCATCATTATTGTTTTTACATCCTTTACTTGATTATATGGAGGAGATGTGGTAAGAGATAACACAAGGCAATGTGAATGTGAACTCGTGAATGTGAAAATGTAAATACAGTAGCCCCCCAGGCCTGGAAGAAGACCCGAGTTGATTGTACCAAACTAGATGGCTATCAATCGGAACATTTCCGTTTATGTCTTCCCCCCACAGAGTTCATGTCTTTTCCATTTTAACTAAGCTCTCATCATACACTGTGGCCATAACTTTTGCAGTCTGTGATGCCACAAATTTCTTTTTCTTTCTTTATAATTTCACAAATGGAAGTTTTGTTCTTACTGTAGATCTTAGCAACCTCAGCACACAATTTCTTGTCTTGCCTTTTTAATTAGAGAACTGTCACCTTTTCACTTAAAAGCAGCACTTGGTGCTTCTCTTTGGTGTATCTGAATTGCTGGCCTGTCTGCTCTTATGCTTCAGGCTCATTATGAAGTAGATAAGGGGGATTTGAACATAAGGGTTGGGAAGCCTGGGCAGTGAATATGTAGGCTGACTGAAACGCCTACTGTGTGACAAAGGGATGACAGCAGAGATGGCGGGGGACCCTGAACAGTGCTACAGTTTGCAATGCTCCTCACAATGGACCACAATCTAAAACATGAATTGCTTATATCTGGAATTTTTTACTTAACATTTTTGTACTGCTCCTAAATGTGGAAAGCATTTAGGGCAATTAGGCTGAGTAACGCGGACTTCTCTTTGTTAAAACGTTTTAGGGCCCTGCCACTAAATCTAGAATAAAATGAATCCTCTTGCCTGGTCTCTGTCTGTCTTCACAATTGGACTCCTGCATCACTCACTCCTTCAGTGCCATGCTTTTCTGATTTTCCTACGGATTAATTATAATTTTTATGATAAATTGGTACAAAATACAGGCATTATGTCTTAGTACAAATTTGTTAGCTAAAATAAGTAGATATTTTTCAGTGCTGACTTTTACATGGTCTTTTTTCTTCATAACCTCATAAAAAATAAAGAAAAAATGCACTTGTTCTAAATAGTACTTACGATTACCATATGATCCAATCATGGTTTTGTTTAAAAGTACATATCCAGATATAAGTAACAATATTAAAATGTGTTTCTGGGAGAGATTATTTCTCTTCTTATCTCCACTGCTAAGTAATTTTACTATTGATTAATTATATTTTTTCTGATAAATTGGCACTAATTACAGGCATTATGTATTAGTATAAACATGTTAGGTGAAATAAGTGGATATTTTTCAGTGCTGATATTCATGTGGTCTTTTTTTTTTCTTCTAACCTCATAAAGAATAAAGAAAAAGTACATTTGTTCTGAATAGTACTTTTAGGCAACCACAAATGATATGTCAGTTTTAGCCTTTTTGTAGCAATATGACAAATAATATCACAGGGTGGCCTTAGGAAAAATTATTCTATCAAATTCCCAAGCAACTGAAATAAAAGAACTACCCTCCTAAAGACAGATATAAATTGATTTCAACCTTTTTTTTATATCTAGTGGCATATTAGGTTTAATGAATAAGAGTTTATAGGAAGGACATACACTAAGAATGAAAATGGGGTTTTAAAAAATCACGTACATCAGAGTTTTAGAAAATCAAAGAATGATAGCTCTTAAATTAAAAACTTAACATATCCAATGTTTTTATTAGATATTATAATAAAATGTCATATTTGAATAAGTGCAATATTAAAAATAAGGTACCAGCAACATAAATTTGTTTCGCAAAACTGTGCTCACAAAATGATTTCCATATAAACATGCTCTGCTGGGTTCCTAACCTGATAAACAGATTTGTAGCCCAGACATGTAGATTTCACTTTGGCAGTGACAACGTGTCTCACATGTTCAATTAATGAATGAATGGATGATATTCATGCAAATCAGATGGAGCGGCATGGAATAAGCAATAATACAGGTGTGCAAATTTGTAGCACGACTTTCCTTGTATCACTCATTACTGAATGGCCATGCACAAAGCACGCGCCAGATAAGAACATTTAGGTCCACGGAGTGGAGTTTTCTTGAGTCACAGCACAGGGCTATGTTCAATCAGTGTAATCAACATTTAATTAAAATGAAGACACTGGTGATGCCCTGTCCACAGGAAGAAGTGGCTGAGAGTTAAGTGAAAGACTCGAAAGTTTGAAAGAATTTGACAGGCATGAAAAATGAACCAACCTTACCAACATTAAATCTTAAACTACATGTCCACTTCTGCAGAGGCTCTTGGTGTGGATGTAATTGTGTAGCCTTCTTTGTAAAAGTGAAGTCTTCAAAGAAAAAACTAAGAAAGGGCTTTGGTAGCACACCTAAGATTCTCACTGAAATAGAAACAAAGATCCTTTCTCTGAATCATCTGAAGATAGAGGTTATCTCTAGAATTAACAAATTAACTTATGTAACATTAAGAAAAAAAAAAATCGAAGTATAAGAATAACACATAATATTCAAGTTTCAATCTCCACCATAGGCAACTTCCCAGGAAAATACTTTGTCCTCACTATTCTGAACTTAACTCTGACCACAGGAAAGAGTCCTTTTGCTTTCTGCCCAGTGAGTGATGCATCCTGGAAGCCCTAATGCCCACACCACACCCAGAGGTGTAGCTCTCTCAAGGACTTATTAACTGTGGTCCATTAACTGCTAAAGAAGGAACCTTCTGCCTGAGTGAAGGGATAGATAGGTGAAAAGAAGTGAGTCTGCAGTAATACCTGTGATGTGATTTTGTCTGCTGCAAGGAGAGGAAACGGACATAAGTGTTACTGACGTGCACTTTGGAGTCACAGAGGAGCTGGGGCCAGGCTCCAGGGGTGGCAGGAAGCTGTGAATTCTTGGTGATATAGAGAGCGATGAATACAAGTTTGTAAAATCATAAAATAGATGAGTTGTCTCATGCAATCTATTGGTAAGGTCACTTCATGGTAATTTCAGTACTCCAATTGTCTATTCTGATGGACACCTTCACCTAGTTACTAAAAGAATTTAACATGTAGTTCACACAACTCAGCAATTGCCGCTGTCAAACTTCAATACAAATATTTTTGTACTAGTTCATCCATGTGATTACTTAAATAAAATATATCTCAATCTGCCCAAAGGACATCAAAAATGGAGCATATTTTGCTGGCCCAGAAAACCTGTAGACTGCTATCTAATGCTTTGAAAATCAAAACATTTTATTAAAGTAAAATTGGTATACTAACAACTAATAAGCTTAAGACAAAGCCTCTATGTTAAAAATAATAAGAATCTTTGAGACAAGAACATCAAACTGATTTAATCATGAATGCAATTGAACTTTCTCATGGATATATTTAGATCATTATTAGGTTTGAATTGATTTTTAGTTGGAAATCATTGTAAAAGATTCTTTTTAAGGATAACATGAAGGCATTTTAATCTGCATTCAAAAGGAATATAGCAAAATGTATGCATGGCAATATGGCACCAACCAATTTTTTTTTTTTTTTTAAACACAATATGTGTTTTTTCACTGAAGCTATCACTTCTTTCATTTAAGGAAAGGAAACGGAATTTGTGTTCTGTGGAGACATCAGTCATTTGAAAAGGCATGTGCTCAATCTCAATCATTAGAACCGAATTTCTTGCAGCATAAATAGAAAAATAAGCATTTTCTCTTTAGAATGAGGGAGTTCTTGAACCAAATGGCTGTCCTTTGTCTTCTGTTCTGAGCCAGATAAAGACCAAGTAACACTTAGTATTTGTTTTGTAATAAAGGCTAAGGGAGAATTTTATAATGCTTTGTGTTCTGTTAATGCATTTGACTGCCTCCTTCCAGCCAAAATGTAAAATTTGTAGGGTTGTGTATTTAAATGTTGTATATCCAGACCCAAGAAAAGAATCTGAATAGTAGGTGTTCAATAAACATTCACTTAATAAATCAAAGAAGGAACAAATGAGGAATATATTGAAAAACTATAGGGTGGAAATAAAGAAATAGGTATGAAATTATGAAAAGTTTTTACAAAAGTAAAAGTAGTTAGATCTCAGAATTTATAACCAGGATTTTGGAAGTCATCACTGTAAATCTTGAAGAAAGTATTATGTAGCCCAAAACAAGCAGGCTGAATACAGAAAGTATAACATGATGAACTATGTTATTTTTCTCAGGACACAGCATTCTGAATTTTTTCACACATGACTTTCCGAACTAGTACCCTGCATTAACTTATTGTTCCTGGCCTCATAATGAGCTTGGTGTAATTAAATAATTTATTTCTGAAAACATACCATTACCTGTGTGTAATGATTACCAAATATAAATCTCCATCTCTAACTTTTCAATGACTGTAGATCAAGATTACCAGCTCTTTAGTAAAGATAATAACATTCATGACTCCAGAAAAAAGGAAATGCATTAAGCTTCTCTTCTTTCCCTTCCACACATGCCTATGGTCTCTTTTCTTTCTCTAAAAAATTTAACAGCACTAATAGATGATTTGCCCAAGCTAGAATCTTCTGAGGTTTATTTACTTCTCTTTCCTTAATCTATGGTGAGATGGTGACCAAATCTAGGCCTTTCTCTCTGCAACTATTGCCGTGACTTTTATTCAAAATGTCTTCATTTGTCAACTTGAGAATTATAAAACACTCTTTGCAGAGCTCCTGTTCTCCAGTTCCTCTTCACCAAATCATTGTTCACATTGATTCTACAGTGATTTTTCTAAAACACAAATGTGATTGGTTCTATTGAAAACAGGAACTTTTAATTATTCTTCTAATGCTTATGGGAAAATGTCTATTCTAACTTTTCGAGAAGCCATATGCTGCCATTTGTAACTTTAGACACCACAAATCCTTCTTGTTCCTGTGTCAGACAAGTCTCCTCTCTGAACAATGTTAAGCTTTAAACATAATAAATACCACGTAAGTCCCCAATCACGTCATGCCCTTTTACTACGGGAAGCCAAGCTACGTTTTCCTTCTGTCTCCTGGGCCCATTTCCCCCATGTTCATCTCTTATTCTACTTTTACTCATCCTCTAATTCTAAATGAAATGTCACTTTTCAGTAAACAAATAATCACTCGTTGCTTTTCAAAGTACATGGTGCATAATTCTGTTATAGCCTTTATTATACTGTATCGACTATTTGTTGATGTGATTCTCTCCCTGAAGAACACATATTCTTTTACTTACTGGAAGACCTTCTGATTCAGATCTGCATCTTCTGTTCCCAGTGTCCTCTGATCCCAGGTACTCAACCAGTTTTTATAAATGGATGAATAAATGATGTTGAGTACTGTGAACTGAAATATGTACCCCTAAAATCCATGTGTTCAAGCCCTAACCTTACCGGCCACATGACTGCATTTGGAGATAGGGCCTTTAGAAAGTAATTAAATAATGAATGAGGTGATAAGAGCAAAACACTGGTCTGATAGGGCTGGTGACTGTATAAAAAAGAGGGAGAAACACCAGAGTTCTCTCAGTCACATCAGGGACCTGAGAAAGGTGGCCCTCTCACCAGGAACCATGTAGGATGGAACCTTGATCTTGGACTGCACAAACTCCAGAACTATGATAAGTAAATCTCTGTTGTTTAAGCCATCCAATTCATGCTACTGTTATTATGGCATCCACAATAAAAATAAAACAATGAGTTTGGAAAGGAAAAATAGGCCCTGGCATAGCACAGCAACTAATACTGGAATTCATGCTGTTTGAGGCAAGCCAGTAATAGGTCTGTGTGTATCTTAGAAATTGGATCTGTGACATGAAAAACTATATATTTAAATACTTTTCTTCAGGCCTAAATAACCAGGCTTCATGCAGCCACAAACCTTGCAACCTTACACCTGGCATAGTATCTCAGTTTGATTAATGCTGGATCATTGGATATTTGACTGCACAAGTGACATAAGTGGCAACACTGAAGGGGGTGTTGTATGAAATTTGAAATAAAGTGTCAAGAATTGGAGTCATAGTATGCTCTGTAAACAAACACTGGGGCCAACATTTGTACACATAAGTTTTTGGGTAATTTTCTGAATTATTTTGTGAGAGTCTAATATCTCAGGATTCCTGAAACTAAGTACTTGGGGATATGATTATTAACAAAGTATATCCACATTGATAACTTTTGTACTACATATCATATAGAGTCTTGCCAACTCATGTTTTAAATAACCATCACTATCTAACAAGTGTTTGCAATGTTTTTAGTTTAATATTCATTGAAAGTGATTTTAGTTACACATAATAGCACAATAGCATAATAGTATGCTTGTTTCATAATTTTTAATAATTTTGCTGGTCTGTGACCTGCAGGGTATTTTCAATTTTAATTACTTTGCAACTGAGTATTTTAGTAGAAAAAAATTCTAGAAAGGCAAATAGTATATTTCACGCTATAAACATGTTTTAATCTTTTGATATATGTCACCATGCTTCCTTTGGAAATAACATACAAATCTTTTTTATGAACGAGCAGCATGTGATGTATCCTTGATCCTAACATTCATTCATGTAGCTCATGTAAATGTACTATTTTGATGGTTACAGGTAGTATTTGGGTGTTTCTATATGAGGTAGTTTTATTATTTATATTCTTCTTTTATTAAATGTCTAGTCATGTCATTAGTCCATACATTATATTGGTCTTTGTATAACAAGGTTATTATTATGTTCAAATATTTTCCCCAGTTTTTTTGTTTTTTGGGGGGTTTGTTGGACCATTTTGCACCATTATCTTTTGAGGGTTTCTTAATTAATTGTTTTGAAGCTTAAAGAATCAATAAATTTTTGATCACCTATTTTTTAGTATTCATAAAATGATTAGAAATATCTAGCCAAATTTTCCCCCTTAGTCATCTGAAAACAAAGAAAGAACAACCATATTTAAAGCAGCATAATAAATTTCTGGTGGTTTTGTTAACACTCAATTCCAAGACACTAAAAAAGAAAAATACACTGATTCAGCCAACAAACATTATTGGCTTCTAGGACAGCCCTTTGCCTCTTTTTTGAAATTTGTCTAGAGCAGGGGTGGCGAACACGCGGCTAGAGCCGCATGCGGCTCCCGGCCAAAATGAATTTCGGCTCTTTGCCTCTTATCATTATTTTGTATACTGTGGCTCTTTGCCAAGTTTGGATTTTGTTATGCTGCTTCTGAG
>CAUYPK010171671.1:0-10448 GCA_963574355.1 Loris lydekkerianus | reverse complement strand
GCCTGTGATGGGATCCCTTGTTCTTTTCTTGCTAATGTGTTTGAGTTCTCTGTGGATTCTGGTTATTAAACCCTTGTAAGAGACATAACCTGCAAATATCTTATCCCATCCTGAGGGCTGTTTGCTTGCTTTACTTACTGTTTTCTTGGCTGTGCAGAAGGTTTTTAGTTTGATCAGGTCCCAGTAGTGTATTTTTGAAACTGCTTCAATTGCCCAGGGAATCCTCCTCATAAAATACTAGCCCAAACCGATTTCTTCAAGGGTTTTCCCTGCAGTCTCCTCTAGTATTTTTATATTTTCATGCCTTAAGTTTAAATCTTTAACCCAGTGAGAGACTATCTTAGTTAATGGTGAAAAATGTGGGTCCAGTTTGTCTTCTGCAGGTTGCCAGCACGTTCACCCAGCACCATTTGTTAAATAGGGAGTCTTTTCCCCACTGAATGTTTTTAATTGGCTTGTCAAAGATTAAATAACGGTAAGTAGCTTGGTTCATCTCTTGGTTCTCTATTCTGTTCCAGACATCTACTTCTCTGTTTTTGTGGCAATACCATGTTGTTTTGATCACTATCGATTTGTAGTATAATCTGAGGTCTGGTAACGTGATTCTTCCTGCTTTGTTTTTATTTCTGAGTAATTTCTTGGCTATTCAAGGTTTTCTCTGATTTCATATAAAATGAAGTATTGTTTTTCCAGATATTTAAAGTATGACAATGGAGCTTTAATAGGGATTGTGTTGAAATTATATGTTGCTTTGGGTAGTATGGACATTTTAACAATGTTGATTCTTCCCAGTCATGAGCATGGCATGTTTTTCCATTTGTTAACATTTTCAGCTATTACTTTTCTTAGAGTTTTACAATTTTTTTATGCAGATCTTTCACGTCTTTTTTTAGGTAAATTCCCAAATATTTCATCTTCTTTGGCACTACTGTAAAAAGGATAGAGTCCCTGACTGTTTTTTCAACTTGACTATTGTTGGTGTATATAAAGACTACCGATTTATCAATGTTGATTTTGTATCCTGAGATACTGCTGTATTCCTTGATCACTTCTAAGAGTTTTGTAGTAGATTCCCTAGTGTTTTCCAGATATACAATCATATCATCTGTGAAGAGTGACAGTTTGATTTTTTCTGACCCTATATGGATACCCTTGATCGCCTTTTCTTCCCTAATTGCAGTGGCTAAAACTTCCATTACAATGTTAAAAAGCAATGGAGACAATGGGCATCTTTGTCTGGTTCCTGATCTGAATGGAAATGATTTCAATTTAACTCTATTCAATATGATATTGGCTGTGGATTTGCTGTAGATGGCCTCCATCAGCTTAAGTAATGTCCCTTGTATACTAATTTTCTTAAGTGTTCTGATTATGAACGGATGCTGGATATTTTCAAAAGCTTTTACTGCATCGATTGAAAAAATCATATGGTCTTTGTTTTTTAATTTGTTTATGTGCTGAATTACATTTATGGATTTACAAATATTGAACCAGCCTTGAGTCCCTGGGATTAAACCGACTTGGTCATGATGTATAATTTGTTTGATGTGTTGCTGGATTCTGTTTGTTAGGATCTTGTTGACTATTTTTGCATGTATATTCATTAGTGATATTGGTCTATAATTTTCTTTTCCTGTTTGGTCTTTTCCTGGTTTTGGGATCAGGGTGATGTTTGCTTCATAGAACGTGTTGGGTAGTCTTCCTTCTTTTTCTATTTTTTAGAACAGGTTGAGTAATATAGGTACTAATTCCTCTTTAAAGGTTTGGTAGAATTCTGACGTGAAGCAATCTGGTCCCAGACTTTTCTTTTTAGGGAGATTTTGTATGCTTGATGCTATTTCATAACTTGATATTGGCCTGTTCAACATTTCCACTTAATTCTGGCTAAGTCTTGGAAGGTGACGTGCTTCCAAGTATTGGTCAAGTTTCTTCAGATTTTCATATTTCTGAGCATAAATTTTCCTGTAATATTCATTAAGGATTTTTTGGATTTCTGAGGAGTCTGTTATTTCGTCTTTGTCATTTCTGATTGATGAGATTAGTGATTTTACTCTTTTCCCCCCCTGATTAGATTGGCCAGAGGTTTATCTATATTTTTGACCTTTTCAAAAACCAGCTTTTTGATTTATTGATCTGTTGTATTATTCTTTTGTTTTCAATTTCATTTAATTCTGCTCTAATTTTGGTTATTTCTTTTCTTCTATTGGGTTTGAAGTTTGAATGTTCTTCCTTTTCCAATAGCTTGAGATGTCTCATTAAGTGGTTAACTTCCTCTTTTTCTGTTCTCTTGAGGAAGGCTTGCAGTGCTATAAATTTCTCTCTTAGAACTGCCTTTGCAGTGTCCCAGAGGTTCTGATAGTTTGTGTCTTCATTGTCGTTTTGTTCCAAAAAATTGGCAATATCTTTCTTAATCTTATCTCTGACCCAAGTATTATTCAGCATAAGGTTATTTAACTTTCATGTTTTTGTATGAGTATGCAGATTCCTGTTTTTACTCAGCTCCAGTTTTATTCCATGGTGGTCCAAGAAGATGCAAGGAATAATTTATATTCCTTTAAATTTACTAATGGTAGACTTGTGTCCTAATATGTGATCGATTTTGGAGTAAGTTCCGTGGGCTGATGAAAAGTATGTGTATTCAGTTTTGTTGAGATGAAATTTTTTGTAGATGTCTGCTATATCCAAATTCTGGATGGTGAGTTTAAATATAAAATTTCTTTGCTCAGCTACTTGTTGGAGGATTGATCCAACACTGCCAAAGGAGTGTTTAAATCTTCGACTATTATGGAGCTGGAGGAAATCAAGTTGCTCATGTCTGTTAGAGTTTCTCTTATAAATTGAGTGCATTCTTCTTGGGTGTATAGATATTAATAATTGAAATTTTATCATCTTGAGTATTACCCTTAAGAAATATGAAGTGACCATTCTTGTCCTTCCTTACTTTTGTTGGTTTAAAGCCTATTGTACCTGCAAATAAAATTGCGACACCTGCTTTTTTCTGATTACCATTTGCCTGAACTATGTATGACCATCCTTTCACCCTGAGTCTGTATTTGTCTTTTAAGTTAAGATATGACTCTTGTATGCAACAAATATCTGGCCTGAGTTTTTGTATCCAGTCAGCTAACTCATGCCTCTTTACAAAACAGTTTAAGCCATTCACATTAATGGAGAATATTGATAAGTCTGGTGAAATTTTGGGTATCGAGTTTTTCAAAATTTTAGTGGACATTTTTAATTCTTTCACCAGTGTGGCAGTTGGCGTTTGATCAGAAGTTTCTGAGTGAGTTTACTTTTGTGGTATATGATTGGGTTGGTCATTATGAATGATAGGTCTGAGAATATCCTGAAGAGGTGGTTTGGTTATGGCAAATTTCTTCAACATATGAATGTCATTAAATTATTTAATTTCTCCATTGTAAATGAAATTCAGTTAATCTGGATACAAATCCAGGGTTGAAAGTTATTTTGCTTTAGTAGGTTAAAAGTCGATGACCACCCACTTCTGGCTTGAACAGCTTCAGTGGAGAGATCTGCAGTCATTCTAATATTCTTCCCTCTGAACGTAATGGCTTTCTTTCACCTGGCAGCTTTGAGAATTTTCTCCTTCATATTAACTTTACTGAAGTTAATTATGATATGCCTGGGGGGATGGCTTATGGGGTTGAAACGTGCTGGGGTTCTGTAGCTGTCTGCTATCTGAATTTCAGAATCTCTAGACATGTCTGGAAAATTCTCTTTTATAATTTCATGCAGAAGGGCCTCTGTGCCCAGCCAGGCAACCTCATCATTTTCAGAAATTCCAATTATTTGGATATTGGACTTCTTTGAATTATCCCAGAGCTCTCTGAGAGAATAATCTGTTTTTGCTCTCCATTTCTCTTCCTCTTTGAGAGTTTGGGAGCATGCAAAAATTTTGTATCCATGTCAGGGATCCTTTCTTCTGCTTGCTCCACTCTGTTACTGACATATTCTACTATATTTTTCGTAGTTTTGAGGGCTGCAAATTCTTGCTTCAGTTTTTCTAAGTCCTTGGTGGTTTTGTCTTCAAATTCGTTAAATTCTTGAGACAACTTTTGAATTTCTCCTCGAATTTTTAATTCCATTTTATTAATCTTGTTTGCCATCCAAATTCTGAATTCGATTTCTGACATCTCAGCCAGCTGTTTGTGAATGGGATCTTCAATTACATCTGCCATATCTTTTTTTTGGGGGGGGTTGATTCATTCTGGTTGTTCATGTTACCAGAGTTTTTCCTATGATTCTGCCCCATGATTGTTTTACTCCCTTTGATTTTTCCCCTGGATCTTTGTCAAGGACCAGTAGAGTTCCGTGGCCTGAGAAACTCGGGCCCTGTCTGGTGTGGTGGGGCTAAGTGGTTCTGTCTTGTTTTCAGCTGGTTTCTGTTCAACCCTAGTAAAACAGTTACTTTGGGTTGAAGTCTCAGCTGTGGAGAAATTCCAGCAATTAAGTCAACCCACCCACCAGGCAACAATTGGAAAAGGGAAATCAAACCTTCCTACAACCACAGACCCAAGGAACCACCTGAATAGTCCTCAGGCAATTGGCTCTGATCAAAAGATCTAAATCAATTGTCTTAGTCAGCACCTGTCTCAGGTGGGAGAGTTTAAGAGGTCTCTGGGAACTGGATCACAGGGGTCTGGAGTCTATTCTGATATGGCTTACTCCAGTGCTGCATGGAGTCAGGAGGAGTCATCCAGAAAATAGATCAGTCTGGGAAGGTTGATGCCTCTTTCCCTACTTTGAAGTTCTGTCATGCCCCGTTGCTGCTAGCTCCGCAGGGCTGTGACCCAGTCAATTGTCTGCAGTGAGCAGATACTCCAGAGGTTTACACCTGCATAAATCACAGGGAAGTCTGTATCTGGTCATCCAGGCTGCTGCTCTCTTCCTTTATCCAATAGGGGATGGTGAGGCCTGTCGACCTCGGGCACTTGATGGAGGCTGGGCGTGCTCATTCTGTTCCATCCCCACCCATAGTTTATGTTACTGGCTTAATGGAAAAACCCTTGCTAAATTCCTCTGCAGAGGAGAGGCTGATTTGAGTTCCCAGAACCTGTGCCTCAGGGCCTGTCTTTATTCCTGCAGGTTTGTATTCGCAGCACGACTAGTTGTCAGCTGTAGCCTCTTGGCCTCCTTTGTCTATAGGCTGATGATCCCCTGAGTGCTGGGTGCATCTTAGGCTCAGTAAAGTGTTCCTCTGGATCAGGCACACCCTGGGAGTTTCCCAATTCTGTGGGTGCGTTTTCTAGTCCCCATGTTCCACCCTGGCCAGTACTGCCTCAGGCAAACCCTTTACTCACAGAGCCTGCATTTCAATCCCAGGTCTGTTCCATGGTGGTTGCCATTTGAGAAGATGCCTGGACTCATCTGGTTGCCCAGGGAGGCAGGAGTTGTTGTGATGGGATATCTGGGGTGGGCCTTGTTATTGCTAAAGACAGCTGCTGCTCTGCACTTCGGGGCACCGCCACTCTCGTGTGATTCCCTCTTAGCCAACCGTCATCTCCTCACTCCTGTGCAGCAGAATCAGCACTTCCCAGCTGAAGTTCAGGTCCTGTCTGCACCTCTTGAGAAATCACCCAAGAATCTGGACTCCTGGGGAAGCAGGCCTGCAGACCTCTGAGTGAGAGTGGAGAGGAGTGCTGCGAGCTCAGAGTTACAGGTCATAACACCAAGCTCATTAATAGCAAATGAGCAAATAAACAGATGCAAAGGCTACCAGACACATGAGCCCATAGATACATAAACAGACGAAGACACATAGACATACAGACAGCACCCACAACAACAGCAACATAAAAAAGTGCAATAAAAATAGTGATAATAATAAAATCATTGAAAAGAGAAAAAGAAAAAAAAGTGGTGTCATAGAAAAGTTAAAAGCGAAGAAAGGAGAAAGTAATATTAGAAAAAATAGAAATAAAAATATATCTATATAAAAAGTAATAATAAAAAATTAATAAAAGCTACTTCAAGAAAATGGTGAGGAAAAAACAGAACAACAACAAAAAAAGGCAACAAAAACAAAAATATTACTCTTGTATGTAGAAATACACATATATACATCTATATGTATGGTGTAGGGATCAACTTTCATAGGAACGTATTCATACTGCAATATACTTTCTGGACACCAGGTGGCGCTGTGAGTAGTTCCCAGGCTCATACCTGATTCACAGTTTATACTGTTACCATAGTAACCACTTTCCATGGCAATAGCCATTTTGGAGTTTCTGTAAAAGTTTGTCACAACACTCGCGTCTGATCTTCCCACTGAGTCCAGGAGTCCACGTTCTTAAATCTTTCCACTCTGCTCCCAGGTTCGCCTGCAAACTGGCCACTGCAATCGGCTGTGGGGGACCATGCTGTTGGGTTCCCACGGTTGCTGGCGAGTCCTTGGCTGAAGCAGCTGTAGGTAGATCCATAGCTGAAGCAGCTGTAGCTGGTTCCCCGGCTGAAACGGCTGTAGGCAGTTCCCACGGCTGGAGCAATTGGGGACCTTATTCTGAATTTTATGGTTCAGAGTTTCCCTTGTGGATCGAGGTGCACAGCCTGAACCACCAATGTCCTCCACCATTCTCCCCCAGGAATGCTCTGGCTCCTGGTCTGAGGGAATGTTCCTCCCTTTTTGGTAATTCAAAATGTCTGTTTCCCAGGCGGGGTCCCTTCCCTTCAATTGTCCAACAGGTTGCTCAGCTCCCCATGGTTTTGAGTGGCTCTCCTTTCTGATGCCTCCCTCAGTTCAGGAATAATTATTTGTCAATTGGGTTTTGTCAGCATTTGCAAGCTGCTGTCATCCATAAGGGAGGGGCCTGATGGCCAGCATGGCCATGGAAGGAAGAATCTCAACAACAGTCTGTGGTTTTAAATTACCCCTCATATATAGCAATCTGCAAGTTCACTGAATGTCTCAAGCTGTTTGTCCACATCAATAATCCACACACGGGGAAAGTCTAGACCCCCTTTCCTCTCACCTGATGGCTTGGGAGAGGTGGGCTATAAATCCGTCTTGTCCGCCATCGTGCTCCTCCCCCCCCCACCCTGCTTTCAGAATTTCCTCCTTCATATTAAGTTTAGTGAAGTTAATTTTGATATGCCTGGGGGATGTCTTATTGGGATTGTGTTGTCCTGTGGTTCTGAAACTGTCTGCTATCTGAATTTCAGAATCTCTTGGCATGTCTGGAAATTTCTCTTTCATAATTTCATGGAAAAGGGCCTCTGTGCCTAGCAAGGCCACTTCTTCAATTTCAGGGATTTCAAGGAAGTGGATATTATTCTTCTTCAAATTATCCCAAGAGATCTTTGAGAGAATGATCCGTTTTTGCTCTCCATTTCTCTTCCTCTTTGAGAGTTTGCGAACATTGAAAGGCTTTGTCTTCACTGTCAGAAATCCTTGCTTCTGCTTGCTCCACTCTGTTACTGATGGATTCTACTTTATTTTTCAAATCTTTGAGGGCTGCAAATTCTTGTTTCAGTGTGTCAAAATCTTTGGTGGTTTTGTCTTTAAATTTCTTAAATTTCTGAGACAACTTTTGAATTTCTCTTCAAATTTCTAATTCTGACTTTTGAATTGGTGCTCAAATTTCTAATTCCAAATTTTCCTTTATTTTATCAATCTTGTTTGCAATCCAAATTCTGAATTTAGTTTCTGATATCTCAGCCAGCTGTTTATGACTGAGATCTTCATTTACATCTGCCATATCTTTCCCTGGGGAGGTTGATCTATTCTGGTTATTCATGTTACCAGAGTTTTTCCACTGATTCCACCCCATGATTGTTTTACATCGTTTGATTTTTCCCCTGGAGCTTTGTCGAGATCCCATACAGTGCTATGGCCTGAGAAACTGGGCTCTTGTTTGGTGTGGTGGGGCTAAGTGGTTGTGTCTTGTTTTCAGCTGGTTTGTGTTCTACCTTAGTGAAACAGTTACTCTTGGTTGAAGTCTTAGCTGTGCAAAAATGCCAGCAATAATATCACCCCAGTCCCCACAGGCAACCATTGGAAAAGGAAAATCAAACCTTCCTACAATCACTACCCAGGCACCACCTGAATAGTCCTTAGGTGATTGGGTCAGTTCAAATGGTCCAAATCAATTGTCTCAGTCAGCACCTGTCTCAGGTGGGAGAGTTTAAAAGGCCTCTGGCAACGGGATCACAGGGGTCTGGTGACTACTCTGATATTGCTTGCTCCAGTGCTGCGTGGAGTCAAGAGGAGGCACCCAGTGAATAGATCTGTCTGGGAAGGTTGATGCTTCCTTCTGCACCTTGCACCTCTGTCACACTTAGTCACTGATAGCCCTGAAGTTGGCTGACCCAGTTGCCAGTAGTGAACAGATACTCCAGGTGTTTCCACCTTCCTGAATCACAAGGAAATCTATTTATGCTCAGTGAGGCTGCTGCGCTCTGCCTCTGAATCACAAGAAAATCTTCCAGGCTGCTGCACTCTTCCTCTATCTAGCAGGAGGAGGTGAGGCCTGACAAACTCGGGCACTTGTTGAAGGTTGGGTGGTGGTCACTCAGTTCAAGCCCTGCCCCTGATTGATGTTACTGACAGAGCAGAACAGAGAAACTTTATGGGAATTTTTTTCTGTCCCTGTTAAATTCCCCTGCAGAAGAGAAGCTGTTTTGAGTTCCCAGAGCCTGCACCTCAGACCCTGTCTTCGCTCTTGTAGGTTTGTATTCAGTTACCTGTCAGTTCTAGCCTCGTGTCTTCCTTTGTCTATAGGCTGATGATCCCCTGAGGGGTGGGTGCATCTTAGGCTCAGTAAAGCAGTCCTCTGGGTCAGCCCCACACTGAGAACTTCCCAGGTCTGTGAGTACATTTCTAGTGTCTGTGCTCCACCCAGTTTGGTACCACCTCAGGCAAACCATTTACTCACAGGGCCTGTGTTTTCATCCCAGATCTGTTCCGTGGTGGTTGCCACCTGAGTAGATGCCTGGCCTTCTCTGGTTGCCCAGGGAGACAGGGAGTGTGGCTTCAGAATACCTGGGAGTAAGCCCTATTGTTGCTAAAAGATGGCTGCTGCCCTGTGCCTCAGAGCACTGCTGCTCCAGTTTGGTTCCCTCTCACCCAACTGTCCTCTCCTCACTCCCATTCCCCACAGTCAGCATTGACCAGCTGCAGTTTAGGCACTGTCCACACACCTCAAGAAATCATCCAAGAATCTGGACTCCTGGGGGGACAGGCTTACAGACCTTAGAGTGACAGTGGAGGGGTGTGCTGTGAATCAGAGTTGCAAGTAGAGAATATATACAGTTTTTTACAGTTTTATGCCTGACAGGAGAATGCCATAGCACCCTGGTAGGGGAGGTAGGTCCAGTTTTTAGAGGGTCTCTCCCATGGAGGGTAGTGGAGGACCTTTGAACTCTGCTCATTTTTTAGTAGGGCACTCTGAGCCATTCTCATAGGGGACGGGACTCCTGTCTTCTTGGTGATAGATTTGTACCTTTTGTTTGTATCCTTAGGGTTTCAGCTCACCTCAGTGGGGTTGATGTGCATTCTTCAAAATTCTATCTTGGTGCAGCTCAAATCCACCAGGTTACTTGCTAAATTTCTGTCCTTTAACTTTCCTTCTGGACTGGATCCTGTGTGGAAAGATGGCTTCAGTCAGCCATCTTGTCTCCACCCCCCCAGAGTCTCTTGTTCATGAGATTATGAAAGAGAACTTTCCAGACATGCCAATAGATTCTGAAATTCAGAAAACAGACAGTTTCAGAACACTAGCACGACTCAACAAGAATAAGACATGCTGGGAGCCAATACTTAAGAGTAAGCTCACCTTGGAAACTTATCGCTTAAGTCAAGTGCTTGGAAGGTTACTGCCCTAGGCAAAACGAACATCCTGACCGTTAGATTACCACACCTGCTCCTGGAATTCCCCACCCTCTCATACCTCTGAGAACACCTCCCCCCTCCGCTTGTGTTTATATAGCTGTCAAAAAATAAACTTTTGGGGGAGTTCGATCAGAATCCTGTCTTGCTCCTGGTTCTTCGTGTTTCTTGTTCCTTCCTTTCACTCTTTCAGCTCCATATCCTAGGTTCCTGCTGAACTAGCCCTGAGGGCCGGGGCAACTGGTGCTCAGACGTGGGGCCATTGGGGTGTGAAGTCCGAGGGAGCGTTGCTTCGGAAAGGCCGGCTGGCACCTTGGATCGCCGCTTGAAGGGAAGAGTGAGAAAGATCCGCACCGTGATCACCACTTTAATGAAGAAGTGATACAGATCTGCATTGTGATCTCCACAGAGTTACCCATCTGTGGAGTAACTGTGAGTCAGATCCGATTTGGTAAGTGAGGCAACGCAATCATGGGACAAGCATTGAATAAACATGATTTATTCTTACAGGGGCTTAAAGAGTCCCTCAAGACACGAGGAATTCGGGTTAAAAAAAAAGGATCTTAAGAGATTTTTTTAATTTGTTGGTGATGTATGCCCA